>JAHLJT010002406.1:69453339-69478650 GCA_031308135.1 Acheta domesticus | reverse complement strand
ATTTCGAATTACATTCTACCGTTGTCATGACAGATGAAGTAATTCTTTTATGTTTGGCTCTACTAAGAATAATCGTTGCCCATTGTTTGAACAAGAGGCAGTATTTTTAAAGCCATCAATAAAAAATCTTTGGTCCTTAGGCCACAACTACCACGTAGAAGAAAAGCATTTCATGCAATGTTCCTTTCAGGGATTATATTTTACATCACTCGCCATTTAAATATGGTTGAAAACTTGCTAGCAAGTTCATCGTTTATAAATACCGAATTTCAACAGTATACATTGAGGACTTACATTTGTTTGCAGGGCCCTCGTGCTCAGGTATTTCGTATTTCGTTCCCTGCGTTCTATTCCTAATAAACAGGAAATTGTCCCACTGCTTTTGTCGGCGCGCCCGCTGCCAATGGCAGCAGCAACAATGCACCCTCCCCCCCCCCGCGTTCGCCAGCACGCGTCGCGGCCACGCCTTGTTGCGCGTGCACGCCCCGCGCGAAACCTCCACTGGCGGAGCATTTCATTGGTGGTTTCCTTTGAGTGCAGGTGGAATCTAAAACTTGTTTTCGCCATTCAGGAAAAAAAATCGGAAAATTAATTATAATCACAAAATGCACAGTTTTAATGGTATTTCGCGAAAATTACAGTCATATCAACAACATTCCACTCTCGTCGGCGAATAATACGTTCTTGAAGAGAAAGCAATATCGTCCGTTAAGTAAGATCTTTCTTCATTATTTACTCCACTTTCCAGTTCTTTCCCCAGCCTCTCTCCCTTCTTTCCATTTCCAGTCTCTCAGTCAAGTTTGACGACTTATAAAAATTACACCTTAACACATTCTGAACATTCCATTAATTAAGCAAGTCAGATAATTATATTCGATTCATGAGTCAGTGTCATCAGTTAACCAGACGTTTCCCCAGACAACAGTTGGTCAAGCGATTTTAACATGTTGACATTAATAGCTTTATAGATTGTTTCCACTAAATTTTAATATTGTTTTCTTTCTTAACATTCAACTCAATACTTTTTAATATTTTAAACGAAGCCATTTTACAATTCGGAGCCAACATACAAATTTTGAAAAGACCCTAATAAAAGTCGATACGTTGAAAAAGTACATTTGAAAATTCTTTAAAAATTCAGTCACAATATTCTAAACATTAAAATGAAATAAAAGAGAAAGCATATCCCTTTGAAATGTTTCAATTGTGGCGTTGCTTATGTTAAAATATACATGTGATTTATCGGCAATAAAATAAAGATTTCCCCTGAAATTGTGTTTTCTTTTGTTGATGACTTAACAAAAGGTATTTTCTGGATTCGTTTTTGCATAAACACGATGCATTTGCCGTATCTTAATATTCTGAATTTCTTTAGAAACTAAAGAAATAGTGAAGATTGTCTTTATCAACGACGCAATTGATGAAATAATGCAACTGTCTAAAATCGCAAAGTTAAAATTGGTTCGAGTTGTAACAAAGAAATGTTCTAGCCGTAAGATAGTTCAGAGCCTTGATGTCCAGAAAGCTTATGATTTGTTATCTTTGGTGTTTTAAATTATGTATATTTCATCATTTTATTGCAATGAATAATAATTTGAATATTATGCCTTCAAATATATTTGTATACGTTTTAAATTCATTAGTCATAGTCATAAACTTTCTTTTAACTTTCTACATAAACGAATACAAATATTGACATCTGACCAATATGTCATAGGCACATTTGCACATTTTCGGTCACTACATCCAAACCCCTCACACCTATGCTGCACGTAATGAGAGCAGCTTTTTTACATGTAGAGAGCAAACTCTGATGTGACGGTTGCTGTAAAAAGTTGTGTATATTCTGGTGGAGGCAGAGGCACTGATCACTGACGCACGAACGGAAAACTGGCGAGCACCCACGCAGTCTCTGCCCGTGAGTCTGTCTCTTTAAGGCGCAGCCAGGCTCGAATTATTCAGCGCGCGGCAGACCGCCAGGGCGGCGAATAAACGTGCCCCGCCCCGCCCCTCCCCGCCCTGCCCCGCCTGGCCCCGCCACGCCCCTGCTCGCCCCGTTTCTGCCCCACCCGGCCCGGCCCCGTCCCAGCTCCACCCGGCCCAACCCGGCTCTGCCCCCCCGCCATTCCTCTTCACTCCGTGCCCTTCTTCTGCCCGCAACCCCGCCCGCACTGCCCCGCTCCTCCCCGCCAGGCCCTGGTCGCCCCCGTTCTGCATAACCACGCCCTTTCCCGCCCTCTTCGCCCCTCCCCGCTCCGCCCCGCTCCGCGCCGGACCCACCCGGCTCTACCCCGCCCGCCTCCCTCGCCCCTCCCCTGCACCCCCCCTCCGCGCGCTCCGCCCCCGCCCTGCTCCTCCTCACGCCCCCGCGTCGCCCCGCGGGCGAGGAGCCGACGGGCGAGGGGAGGTGCGACGGGCGACGCGGGCCGGCTCAACGCCCAGTCGACGCGTTCTTTCTCCAGAGCCGTCGTGTTCTGAGAGGAAGCGGCCGGTGTGGATGGCGCAGACGGTTGCCCCGGCCTTGAGCTTGAATCCCGGCTTGGACGTGGGCGGGGGCCGCGTGACCTTCCTCAGATTCGGTTTAGGACAGCCTGATGTGGTTGAGACTATTACTGATCAGGCCCCGAGTTTGCCTCTTGTGCGAAAGTTCTCAAACTTGGTACTGTTGTTACCCTTCTCATGACTAACATTTTAAATGTTCTTCCGCAATCAAATTTCCCTAAATGACTGATCGTAATATGGAATTATATGTTGATATTTTCTTAAGGAGGAAAATTATTTTTTTCATTTATAATAATATAATGGAATTACCCTACATATCAGTACAATCTTCTCGTATATAACACGCAGGAGGAAAAATAAACACATCCATTGTGCATGAGCAACTCGTAACTTGAATGGTGCTGGTGTTTTCGGGGCGGGCAGGCTCCTCCGCCGGCGCAGAACGCAGTGCAGAAAGTGGTAGGCGCGCGGCCATTGTGCGTGTTGGCCAGCGCGTAGGCATTGTTCGCCATGCGTTGTCACAGCGTCGCCCGCCCCTCCCCTCCCCACCCTCGCCACGCATTCTCTCTGTGTTGCACGCGCGGCGGCCTCCCATCTGAGCGACACACAATCTCCACTACTTCCTCCCAAAAGGATTCGCAGGTATTTTGTGAGTCAGTGACAACTTTGACCGGCGTATACTCGTACCTTCCATTCCATTTTCCCCTTATCGTGAATTCTGTCTGTCCGTTTGTGGTCAATGCTACGCCTAAACCGTTCAGAGCCGATTTTCTCCAAACTTGATATATTCCCAATCGATGTGAAGGAATTCGAGATTTGGAAATTTGAAAGGCTATTTTGGTTTTTGAGGATACTTTACATAAAGTCTCAAAAATATTTTCAAATGTTCTCGAAATTGGCACCAAGGTTTTTGATTGAACTTTGTTCTTGATATCTTAAAGGACGCTTAGGAGAATGACGCAAATGTCATGATCGTTAAAATCCCCGATTTTTCGAAAATTGCTAAAGTGACATTTTTTTGGCGGCTTCTTCAACTACAATATTGAAGAATATTGTTTTCTTCTTTAATGATATCTTTTATTAATTACAGATCTTGAAATAAAGCCATATTTTCGAAAATATATTTTCAATTTTTCGAAAATGTGAGTAGTTTTCGTGTAATTTTGAGTGAAAAGTAGGCAATTTTAATATTTTCAACAATTTTTTCTCGAAAACCCGCTTCAAATTTCTTCTCATAGGTATCAAGGAAGACCTCTAGAATGGCTCATGGATTCCCTGGTGTGTCCCCGGTTCGATTCCAGGTCTAGGCAAAAGTAGAGTTGTACTTTAAAATCGTCCCATTTCTGTAGCTGTGTGATGAATAAAAGCTCAGGCAGGCGGTTTCTAATAGTTACAGTGAAGGGAATACGTCATGTTCGCCAAATTAGCTCTTACCCCAGCATGGGAATTTAACTAGGCCGCGGCACGGGGAACACCGTGAGCTGGTCGGCAAAGGCGGACTGTAGACCCAAAATGCCAAATACATATGTATATACACATACATGCATCTAGGGACGTAAAAGTGCTGGTCCCATTTTCGGGCGAATTCTGTTTTTTTTTTTTCGAAATTTCAAAAATGAACATTTCAAAAACTATAAAATTGAAGATAGAAGTTTTGCCTTAGACAAGTCTATTAAAAAGGTCTTTAAAAAGGCCTTGAACAATTTAAAATATATATATTTCGCGTAAAATGTGTCTGAAATGTATGAAATTTGTATTTTTGGCTGAAAACCGTTCCACATTTTTTTTCTTCAATATTTGTACACAGATAGAAGAGGACAATTAAAATAATGGAGCGGGTCTATTTTCGTTACACTCAATGAATTTTTCAAAAATAGTTAATTCAGGTATAATTCGAGAAAGGATGTGCTGTTTTATCACCACTAGGTTGTTTCTCTTAATTGACGTAAATTCACTGAAAGGCTTTAACAAATAGCGCATTACTCTATCACAATTTCTATTGCGTTTGAAAAACTCATAATAAAGGAGAAGGGATGATGGGCCATATTGAATAGCACAAGCGCGACCCACGCGTTCCGACGTCTACTCGCCTGATGTTCGAGAAAATGGAGCGAGCGGTCACAAAACTTAATCGCAGTCAAGCGTTGCTTCCTCTAAGCCTCGTGCTCTCTCAATAAGGGTGTGTCGGTGAATGCGGTCACCGTTCTGCCCCTGCCCCCCCCCCCCGCCGTGGCTGTCGGCCCTTCGCGGCGGACGGTGGCGCGATTCGCAGCGGGTTTTAATCAAATGCCGGCGGGCGCAGACGAACCACCGTTGTCCCAGCAAATATTTAGTCGCGTATTAGCGAGATTTACGCGGTCTAACTGTGAGCCGCTTGGGCCGTGGGCGCGAGTGGGAGCCGTTGTGGCGCGGCGCGGAGGTACGAAGGCGGGTGGGAGCGGCGGCGCAGGGACTGGGCTGCGTTCAGCGGGGTTGGTAGCGCGAAGCGGCGGAGGTGCGGAGGGGGCGCAAGGCGGGGGAGGGGGGCGGCGGGCGGCGGGGGCGGCGGGGGCGGGGCGGGGGCGGCGGGCGGCGGGGTGCGGGGGGCAGCGGGGGCGGGGGGGCGGCGGGGGCGCGGGGGCGGCGGGGGCGCGGGGCGGGCGGGGGGCGGGCGGGGGCGGACGGGGGCGGGGCGTGGCGGCGGGGGCGGGGCGGCGGGGGCGCGGGTGGGCGGGGGCGGCGGGGGCGGGGAGGGGGCGGGGCGGGGGCGGGGCGGGGGCGGCGGGGGCTGCGGGGGCGGGGGGGCGGCGGGCGGATGGGCACAGGGCCCAGAGACATGCGATGGAGAAGCATATTACAGCTCAAGCTCACGCTTCTATTCTCTTTGCAGTAGTAGTATGACTTGTTCAAAAACATAAAAGATGCAGTGTTTAACTATCTGCCAACGATAACTTCAAATAATTGACCATTACACGTTATCCAAAGGCTAATTATCACGCATACTTTTAAAAAAGAAGGTCAACGTACTATATTTATATATAAATTGTATCTTTCTTGTTGCATAAACAGTGTTCTAAGCCTTTTTATCAACGTCAATGTTTTCTGCCATTACTTTGAAAGAGTTTGACATTTTTACTCTGCGTTTCTAATTATATTAATTTTATTCCTTTCAAGAATACTACACAGTTGTTAGTAATAGATTGATGAACAAATATAAAAGAAGAGATAGGATCTGAATCAATTTAAATAGCACATAATATCAAGACAGCATATGAGTCATTATATTGTTAAAAAACGTTTCAAATATCATAAATGATTAATTGTACAATCCATGAATCTCGATTATTGCAGAAATTGTTCTAGACACGAACATGTCGTCGAATTAGACTATTGACTTCTTCACTTCGTTTCACATGCTGAATTTCATCCTCTATTCAGTTTTTATAAAAATGATTCTTTACATTCGGTCGAAATCTCTTTTTGTTTGCAACGCATTGTACTGCAACGTGAAGA
Source organism: Acheta domesticus (assembly GCA_031308135.1). Taxonomy (NCBI): domain Eukaryota; kingdom Metazoa; phylum Arthropoda; class Insecta; order Orthoptera; family Gryllidae; genus Acheta; species Acheta domesticus. The sequence continues at coordinate 69,472,656 of JAHLJT010002406.1, read as the reverse complement.
GAAATTCCCCAGCGGACCAAATAATATCCAACACAGCCTCTTCACAAAGGGTTTTCCCTTTTATACGCTATTCAGCAGAGCGAAACGTCCATTTACGTTTATCAAATGTTGCAGAAGATGAAACATATTTAACGAATATCGTGACAATTCATAAAAATTGTAATGCGATTTTAGTGAACGAGGTAAAAGGGCTGTACAATTGCAAACGAGAAGAGAATATTCTTGTACTTGACACCACAAACAGCTCGCATGGTAACCACCAAGGCACTACGATTTAGCTCCAAGAATAACACATTTTAACGTAATCTAACATTAACTTAATGTACGTTAACACGACATAATGACTTCCAAAATATTGTGTTAAAATACGTCAGTTATCAGTGAGTCAATTTGAGTATCCAAAACCTATGCTTGCATTCAATAGCTGTTTTCAAGAACATATTTTGATTTTTTCCGAAAACACTGTATTTTTAAATGATACATTACACCCATATCAGTTTGCATTCTAATACACCCTAGTGCTACAACGGACGTTGTAGTTACTGCGAGATTTTCTGAGAGATTTTCTGAGAACGTCTTGACTCAGCCCCAAGTTTAATAGGGAATTTACGACCATAGGGGGAAGTCTGCTGCATCCTGTCCCTATGTCCCGCCCTTGGGGATCATCTAGCACCCCATGCACGGAGAAGCTAGAAAGGAAACCTTGTGGCAGTTTGTCGCTCCAGGACACTTGAGATTCATCCATTGGCCACCCCTTGCGAGGGGGAAATTGCTAGGAATTTTCTAGGGGTCATTTAATAAGCTCCCAGTGTTGCCAGTAATCTTGTCTCCCATATTAGCCGCCAGTGTCCTCACAATAGCGATCTCGGTCACCTCTATAATTTAGGCCCTTCTCAGCCAACCAAGTAAGGCAACTGATCAGGGCGGGGTTTGTCGAAGGATCTAATCTGCGACCATTTAGAGTTATTTTGTATGCCACATGTGCGACAGAACCATGTTTTTTTAACCTTTTGAAAATACACGCACCTCAACAAACATCCATACGTGTAGGGGGATTGGGAGACATGTCAACAAACCACTCACCCAACGAGGGGTTCTGGTATGGTAAATAGCTTAAAAACAGACAAGGCTTATTTATGATACATTTGTAAATTATTTATCCTCAAACACAAAATTATGAAGTAGAAAAATTAAGAAATTAATAAGTTTCGATCCAACGTGTTAGGGTTCTCATGAGATACAAAAATAGTAATACACTTACAATTAGTTTCATAATACGAACAGAAATGGTATGCTCACTCCTTGAACAACAAATCTATCCACCTTCGAAAATATCCATTGTAGTTCACACATACATTGTAACCTGGTCAAAGGAGCGGACAAAATCATTCACTACACATTGCATTGATGGGACCAATAACTTGACTACCCCAAAGAGCCAAACACACAACTAGCAACGGAGCCGACTGTGTCATTTACAACATCAAACATCAATATGATGGGTCCAGCAACTGCAATGGGGTTCTCATCGCACAGAGCAAACCGCCATTAGCCACGGAGAAGAGAGCAAAACATCACTTGCAAAAGAATATTATAACATTAATTGGCTTTTTAACATCAGTTTAGATGTTAGTGGTATGACGTATCATTTCAGATATTTTTTGATAATTACTTTTCTGATTCAATATATTTATATTTTTCTAATCAAAAACATGGGAGGATATGTGTCGCTATAACATTCTGCTTGTTATCAGGTAAATTAATATTTACGCGCCCTGAATCATTAATCTTTAAAGACCTTTTTGATGTTCCTACATACTACCATGCTTCACAATTGTAAAAATCGGATGATTGATTTTATACAGTATATTAGGTGACCGTACATTTTTTAGGTAACCATTTCCAAAATTTCCATGTATATAAAAAATAAGATCGTCATGTATCATAAACCTTTGGAGATAGTGAAATAATGTGCGTCTATAGATTAATATATCTTACATTTCATTTTGAACTATTTAAATAAAAAACGAATATAATTGTCTCTTGGCTCTTATTTTCCTCCGAGTATTTTGGAAATGTCATCTAAATGATGGCCAATTTCTTTGAAGTTTATCACGGTTTCTCCTCACTAGTCTTAAGACGACTACGAACCAGCTTTGGTATCTGAATGCTGAGCATCAGCTATGGAATTTTTTTTGATATCAGTGTTACAATTGCAGAAAAGAGAAAGAAGGTTTTGAAGTTGGACATCAAGGAAGATGAAAATAGTAGAAACTATGAAAGCAAACAACCCTTAATATCGATTTCAGACGTGTCAAATATCCGCAATGTCAGTATGGATGAATTTATTTGCCAAAGGGCACTGCAATTTTTTGAACAGTTTGTTTTGAACACTGATTTGATGCATATAGATTCTGAAAATTGGGATTCTGACGATAATGATCGTACATTGCAACTAAAAATGTATTAAAGGTATCCAAGTCGTAAATGACATAGCAGAAAGAAATATTAGGCGACTCAAAGAATATAATAATGTACTAACCCTTAATGAAGAACAACAGTACATTACACATGTTCTTGAAGAATGTCGAAAACATTTTCCAGCAGCCAACAAAAGACCTAATGAAACTTTTCTAGGGAGCTACCGTAGAGAAAACTGGCATGAAAACACGATCATTTATGAAGAAAATAAATGTATAAACGAGTGTTTGTTTGTCAAATAAGAGACAAGAATAAATTAAAAATATATACGAGGAATAGAAAATGATGAGGTAACACCAACAGCAGGAAACATTTTACCAGAATTTTCGCCTCCAGATGATAGAAATGCCAATGTACAAATCAATGGAAATAGAACAATGAGTTCTGTAAGAAAGGATGAAGACCAAACAAAATTCAAGGCAACTCTTTGAATTGAATTCTATTTTGATTTCTTACAAGGAGATCATAGTAAAATTGCAAGTTGATATTTCAAACAAACCTAGTTATACATTAGTAAGAACGTAGGTAGCTATAAATCGCTTCTTTTCAAGTTTTTTCAGAATTCTGACCTGCTTTGTGCCAAGTGTGACCGAATACCACTTGTGCTTCTTTGTATTATATTTCATTCTGCGAAAAAAAGATAGAAGAGAAAGTGCTTATCTGGAGAATTAACGTGAACTTCGGCAACTTCGGCTTTAGTCCTGAGCTCTCATTCGACCCTTATTGTGCCGTACCTTCGAAGGAAGAGAAGGTATATCAGTTATCATCCCCGCACAAGGTCACCACTCAAGCTTTTATAATTTTTTTCAGCAGCAAATTAAAATACTTTTCCTAATGAACTTGACTGTTCTTTACGAAAAAATCTCTTGATTACTCGAAGCGAGGCGATGAGGCGGGAGAGGGCGGAGTGGAGGACGGACGGAGGGAGGAGGACCGGACCTTTGAGTCTGGCGCCGAGGAATATTTACAAAGCCTTCGCTCATCTTTCAAAGGGGCTGTAGGGGCGCGACTCGCACTGCTCCTTAATAGACCAGCACAAAGAGGTCACTTATGCCGCTCGCACAATGAAGTCACTGCCGCCCTCACTCTCCCTCTCCCTCTCCCCATCCCTCTGCAACCTCCGGCGCTACCGCTAAAGATATTGGGTTCTTGTTTATCTTCCCGTCCCAGCGATTTGCCCCCGAAACTACACAGCGGAGTTTGAGTAAAATTAGGTCGCGCTCGGATCACACTCCCTTGCAAAGGAAGCTCCTACCAAAATATCCATTTCACGATGTTCTTCCTATGTTTGCTAACGATGGGTTTCATCTTATAAGTGACTCCATTGATAACCAAATAGGTGCCAAAGGTTTCTTCATCAAACATGGGTTTTTCCGACGAGCACACTTTCTAAATTATCGGAAATTTTGAAACCTGACAACAACTTAAAATATTGTGACAGATTAATAATAAAATAATTTATTTCTTTATAAACAAATGCAATAACGTTTTTTGCCTAATTTAACGTTAGAGCACGGACAAAAAAATGCATTTGTTAAATTAAGAATAAGAGCAATGATATTGCAATATTTACACTATTCATTTGTTTATTTCTTTAATTAATAAATTTTTGGGAAAATGTCATTGGAGAGTATCGGAAAGTAATTCTAAGGTAATTTTCAGAGAAAAATTTCAGTTTTCGAGAAACGCCGTCAGTAATAATTTGATGCACTTCACTCACGAATGCATTAAAGTATATATTATATTTTCCTTTGTACGTTAATGCACGAATGCATTAATATATAAAATAAATTTTAACGACGTAAGAGATATTAAAAAAAATGCATTCGTGTATTTCAAATGAATACATCAAAATAAAGTTTCAATCAAGTTATTCGGTGCATTTATAACAATCCATTTAAAAATAATGATTTTGGAGCCGTTTCTGAGAAAATCGTATTTTTAAAATTGCCGAAATTGCATTCAAATTACAGGAACACTACTAATATTTCGAAAAAAAAAAATACTTGACATCAATTAAAGGACTAATTGTTGAGAACAAATTTAATTTGATAAAAAAATCTTTTATCTACTATAATGTAGTTGTTTGAGAGGGTCAAAAATATTAAAATAGTTGCTATTTTCGAAAAATCAGCCTTGACAGTGAAAATCCGACCAATGCCGTCTTCAGAAATGTAATTCACTCTATTCTTACAAGACTTTAATGAAACAAACTGGAACCATTTTTGAGAAAAGTTTGAAAATATCTCAGGGACTTCATACGAATTACCTCCAAAAATTAAAGAATTCTTTACAAAATTGCAGTTATACTACTAGAGCCAGAGCGATTGGGGAATATTCATTTTGGGTATAATCCTAGGAATTGTTTACGCGCTAGTGTGGTTCACTGACGGACGGACATACAAGCGGACGTACAGAAAAGAATAACTTTTCCTCTATCAAGGGACTGCAAAACGTATATTATATCTGTTGAAATCTCGAAATCAATTTTTGCCAATATATCACGTACGTATACGTTCATACGTATACTCGTACATACGTTCTTATTGAGATAGAGATATTGAAATATTGCGAATAAGATGAATCAAAGCACACAGTTACTTTGTAGAAACAATGAGGAAAATATACAAATACGAGAGAATGGGTGGAGAAAACCTGCAGAAATAAGACCGAGTTTCCTTCTCCCATGGCAGAGAACTGAAAGATAATCGTAAAGGCGGGCTGCGCATGAGTACGTGCAATTTCTGGGATCACAGTGGGCCTAATCTTCGATAAACACGCTGTTGGATTCCGAGAACACAATGCGACTATAAAAAAATCATTCGATTCCTTCATGGGTCGTGACCAGGCTTGCCAGATTGGGCCTAATTCCGCTTTTTTGGGCTGGAAAACGGTTCTCTCTCGCGAGCCAAAAACTGACTTCGCGGAATGCCGCCCAATGGGCGGAAATGCATGTGCGGTTTTGGGCGGGTTTTCAGATTACGACGAAAATTTCAAAAAACAACCACAACGACGTTGACAGTAAGTTTGATTTTTTAAATTTTTTACTTTATATATGATTTTTTTCATTTATTATTTGATAATTCGTTCTAATTTACTTTGAGAAGTGTGATGTTAGTTTTTAGCCTCTAGTATAGGATGTTCCAATAGTCATAGCGTCTTTGGCCGGCACAACATGACTTTATAAATATATCACATTGGTAGTACTTGCAGTTAATTTTAGAACATGTCATTTAAAGTGTCACTGCAAGCATTTTTCGTTAAGACGCAGGGAATAAGCATGCCTAACAAGCCTCATTTTAAATATTAAGACACAACTTATTATTACAAAAATATTTACATAAAGTATTAATTGCTACGTTCACAAGCAAAAAAATTAACTAATCAAGCATTCAGGGTCACTACCTCTAAAACCTTCAAATACATATTATTTTAATGCAAATTAAAATTTCCCGCTTGGAAAGTTGAATTTTCTTATTGGGGGTTTTACAGCCATCTAACGGGGGATATTTGTATAAAGCATCTGGTACCCCTGGTCGTGACCGCTAGTGGCAACAATTGTAAATAGCCCAAATGTTCTTCAGGATCCCCCTAAAATAATTTCGTAGTTTCTGAGCATGCGGTTAGTCTGTTACTGATAATCTAGGAAAGTTTTAAATTAAAAAAACCTGTAATGTAATATGAAAAAAATTAACTTATTTTTATTATAACGTAAAAATAAATATTATTAAATATTATATTTATTATATTATTAAAATTAAAAATGTATAATTTGCTATTATTTATTATAATGAATGAGTAATATAAGTGTTTGGTTTTATTCCGTCATTTACAATGGAACAATACTAATAGAACATAAAAAGGCAATGGGCAATTAGAACAAGTGTTTCGTGCAGGTAGATGCTCTCTTCGTAATCAACCACAATATTTTTAATTGTTCATTATCCAAGATATTAGAACATTTTTACACAAAATTGTTTCCAGAACAAGATTATATGTTTTGTCACCAATATCGTAAAATCGTAGAAGCTTCAAGTATGTCCGTAGACACGACGAGAGAGAAGCAATTCGTCTATCAACAGTGAGAAAGCAGAAGCTGTGGAACCTTACCTTCAGAGCTTCCACTAAGCACTTTCGAAGCCCAATTTCGGACTGATTCACTCTGTTCAGTTGTACACGTACCTGCAACACACGAAAACATGTTAAATGAATGTTTGACTTTAAAGAGCAAGATAATCTATATTACTAATTTCCAACTCGTGCAAAATAGAAAGAGAACTCGCCAAACCGTTTTAGTTAAATACCCAGAAACACGGGGAAAATACAAACTACTGGTGCTACAACAGCACGTGCTTTCTCACAATAGTAAAGGTTACGTAATAATATTACGATATCGCAGTTACTGTCCATATTAACATATCACAGCAATCACTTGTAAAACTCATAACCAATCTCAACGCATTAGGAGTGAAAACTAATTCTTTTGAAGTGAATACATCATCAAATCCGACAATCCAAATCTGTCTTCTATAACCAGAAGACAGCTCATTTGGCAATGAAATAATGAGAAGTGTTTCTAAGAATTTCAAACTGCCCTGTTGCGGCGTTGCCATTGTCATATTGCGCCAAGATACCTTGCGACCCTCTCCGAAAAAAGAAGCGGGAGAAATCCAAATTTGCAATTTTGAAGTTCGCAAAAATTACGCAAAAATACTCATATTATCAAAAAGGGCTGTTCATATTTAAAGATATAATTTCGAAGAACAGATTTCATCAAGTAAAAATTCTCTGGCATCAATATTTTAGTTTTGTAAAGTTTATTTTCGAATATTTCAATGAATTAACATTTTCTTTATCGTTATTTGCTACATTCTGAAAAAAAATTAAGAAAACATTATGAGACGTACTTGAGAAAATATTTGTTTAAAAATTGCCTATTTTTCACGCAAAACCCAGCAAAAACTACTCATATTTTCGAAACATTGTACATGGCATTTTTTCAAGATATGTTTCTGGTGAACAGATTTTATTAAAAAAAAACAAATATATATTTTAAATATTAAGTTGTAGGAAAATTATTTCTGTCAATTTTCGAAAATTCACTGAAGTCGATGAACATGCGACCGGCCTCATTTCTTTAAATGAATTTTATTTCGACCGAGAGGAAAAATAGCAAAAAAATGGAGCAATTTTTTAAAAAATAATTGGAAATATTATGAAGGCTTTTTATAAAGTACGCCCAAGAATCCAGAGATCGATTTCAAATTCAAGGGACCGCAATATCTGTCAGGTCGATTGAGGAATATGAATTTTGGTGAAAATCCTGCCTACGGTTTATTTGCTAACGTTCACAAATGGTTGCACGGGCGGACGTTTTGTCGCAAATCAATTTTTCGGTGTCAAGGACACAAAAATTGGATTCTGACTACACAGCGTGGTAGAGGAAATAATTTACTACAAGATTTACTCACTGTTTGTGTTTCAGGAGAGCACAATAAGCGTTTTTCCGTGGAAAAGTCGCGGTTTTGCCGCCTCATTACCAAACTTTCTCTACACTACAAAGACAGTACGCAAGTAAAACAATGTAACAGTTCCGATTTTGACTAAAAACTGCAAACATTTGATAGTGTTTTTTCTCTTGTTCTCAGGGATAAGAAGGCTCCAAGAAGAGGGTCGCCCACCATTCAATACTTATTATTCACATTATACTATTATTAGTAATATTACTACTCTAGAGAAATAAATCTTGTGTCTAAAACATCTACCTGAAAAACTTTTTAAATACCGTTTTATGGTGCGTTCCAATTCCAACCCATAATTTTCCCGTGTTTCTATGCATTGATATTATACCCCGAAATAGTTTCCAGAGGTGGCTAACTACTAGCATGTTTTGGTGTCGGAGTCACCGTGTTGAGAGGAGAGTTTGGAAAGACCAAGCTTATTTTTCAAAAGTGAAGCACATTAATTTTTAACACGTTTTTATAACAGTTCAAAGGTTACACTACAGAAATTATAATTATTTTCAACCAAACTTTTACTCACTGTTAATGAAACATCACAAAACATGTACTTTACGAAGACTTTTATTAATATGGAATTTTTCGACTGTCAAATGTGGCTTCTAATTACTGAAATGTTACAAGTGGTAGGTAAAGGGAGTTCTCAAGAGTTCAGTTGAAGGTACATTTTCTTAATTTCATGAACTGCCTTTTTGAATACAGTGAATAGCACCAATACGTTTTCTAAAAAATGGAAATAACTGTCTTTGCACAGAATCACATACTTTTCATTTAAGTCTGAAAAGTTGAAAGAGCGGCAATCTGCCTCCGAGGCCGCGGTTGATATGGGATACTACTACCTCTCAGAGGTATCCTTTCACATTGTTCAAAAGGATGTGGATCTCAATAAAGTGAATACTACTGCACATTTTCGAAGAATTCAGTCCACAAACGTGATATTCGGTTGTTTTATTGCTTCAAAACGCATGAGAGAGAGAGATCAAATTATTAGACCACATATTTACTTATATATTAATATTGAGATATACCCAGACATTCTCAGGGAAATTTTGATTTAAAAAATAATGATATGATAGATTATTTGGAAACATTGGTATCCGGAAATGACAACATGTCATTAGCATACTATATTTGCAAAGAAGTTACAGGGTAGCCATTTTGGACAAGGCAACAATTATACGCAAATATTACGACGTAAATATTAAGACTCAGCAATATTCGAGGCCGAAATAAACAGTGGGCATAAACAGTGGGCGAGGCCGGAATAAATATGGGACATTGGATACTTCTAACATAAAATAAAATGCAGTCATGATTTAGGAGGTGTACAAAATATATTTTTTGGAGGTGGCGTCATTTGACGGAATGCAGGAAAGAGGGGCAACCAATGGTGAAACGTTTTACTAGAGATGTAGGAGTCAACACAGGATAGGTGATTGTCAGTAGATGGGTGGAAGCAAATGGCAAAATTACTTATAAAAAGTTAAAAGAAAAATGAAAACGGATGTGATATGTTTCATCGATACTTTAATTTTGGCAGAAGCTATTTGGTCGTCGCAGCAAGCACTTGAAAAGCTTTTCAGACGTGGTAGAGATTCATGCTGCAAGAATGTTTAGTTTACGCGATTTGAAACAGTTTCGAAATAGAACGGTCTATCCGAGATATTCGCGAAATAATTTAATGCAAAGAGTTTGTGTAAGTTTATATTATATTTAGGGACATTAACTTAAGTTCAATGTTAACATCAAAATAAAGAATAGAAGATTCCCAGTGGGTGTCAAGACTTTTAGTAGGAACATCTTCACTTCACCTGCACGCAATTGACGAGTACAAACTCCTTCACAAACCGTAAGGTCCCTTCACAAACCGTAACGTCATACAAGCGAATGAAATAATTATTTGCAAAGAGAAGAGTTAACAGACCTTCAAATGGCCTTTAATAGATAAAAGAAATAATATTTAAATTTAATGGCATGCCAATGATACTTCTTTTCATAAAGTCAATATTTGTAAATAAAATAACGAAGTTAGTATTAATAAACGATGTAACACTTATTGGAAAAAGAAGACTGATTCATTTAATAGGTAACTTCCCAGATCAACCAGTTTATTTCTTCAACAGAGTAAGTTTTCAGAGAAAACCCAGTCCGTGCTGGATGGTACGTCTACCTGCGTAAGTATTACTTAATCATACAAAAACGTTGGAGTCCGGTGTTCATAAAAATTGTAATAAAAATATGTTGTTTAAAGTTAAAAATATTGTCAAACCTCAATATAAGTACGTTTCAAAATATAAAAATGGCTGAATATAAAAACGGCTTGCACATTGTGGCGCGTGGGCAGATGGTATTAATAATACCTACACGTAATTTGTACACGTTTAAATTTAGATAAATATGTTGAATACATTTTAATAGACACACATTTTAAAGGAAACTGATCATCAGAAAAGCAAGGAACTCCGCAACTCCTCACCCAGAAACACTTCACCGCAACAACGGATTTGTCGACTTTTCGGCAACAAACATTGACCATATTTTCTCAAAACAAATTTTAAAACTCTATAAATACATATTATGACAATAATAATATACAATGTTTTGAAAACCATTCAGTAAAAAGGACACGGGTTCAGGAGTGGCCAATATTGTATATAAAGGCAAATATATTTTAAAATATTTTATTGTGAACAATAAATAAAGCGCAAATAGCTGAACATTCATTTCTTCTTGTGTAGGCCAAAACAATGCTAACGAACACAATGCAAATAAGGCCAACAAAAATGAAATAGCAGTATTAATCCTTTGGAGGAAATTTTTGATTGATGTGGGAGTTGCGGAAAACGTATTCTCTAATTTTCGTTCACGCACAGTATTTTCAACAAAATAATGTCACCCTTAATTTTCACGAAAAAAAATGGGCCTAGCGAGGCTCCCGAAGTGTCCGACCGTGCTCTCTTAACGAGTTGTGCGGGGATGAGATAAGAGATAATTTCTTCCCAGGATCATCTCCAAAACTTACTCTCACGCTTCCTACAACACGTTGTGCTTCTCTCATGAAAACAATACGTGATAGTGGTGCAGTGACACTGACACAGTATCGTTTGCCTGTGTGTTTTTGTTTCAATGTAGTAGGGAAAGGATTTTGAAAGACAGTATCTTCGTGCAAAATGTGCAAAAACGAGAGTAAGTAAAAGGAAAGAAAATATAAATAAGAAAATGCTATATCTCTCCTTAGACATACGATTAGAGATATGCACCCAATTTTTATTCATTTGTTTGGTGATACAATTTAATTAAGAATAATTCTAGACAAAACTGACTTCTTTGACAACCATTTATTTCAGACGTTCGAGTTTAACCAACGTTAATAATGCAACAAACGAAGTTCACTCACATGTTTCATCCTTTGCAGTTACTGATCACTCACTCTTCTACACCGAGCTCACTAAAACCAACACAAATAAACAAATTCAACAGCTGACTCGAGCATCACCCGTCGCCTCACCCTTCACCAACCGGCACCCACTGCCCGCCGCCGAGTGGAGGCCCAGGGCGCAGTTTTAAAGCCGGTATTATTTACGTCAATTACGATTAATCTGTCGGCGAGCGCAGCGCGGCGACGCGGTTCCTGCAAGTTTCATGCGCCGCTTCGCTTCGCCGCCCTCTCTCCGCCCTCGCCCGCCCCCGCCCGCGCCCGCCCGCCCTCGGCAGCCCGCCCGCCCTGCGCCCAAATTGCGTTACGGCGAAACTCTCGCTTTGGCCTTGTTATCATACGGCCCCAGCGTGCCTGGCGCTCGGGCGGAGAACAGGTCGCGGAGTTGCGGGGGCGGGGGCGGGGAAGGGGGCGGGGAAGGGGAAGGGGGAATGAGGCAGCGGAGGAAAGCAATGCGGAGCGAGAGGACAGCAGGCGGAGCGATGTTGTTGATGGATGAGGAGGAGACGCTGCGAGTCGCGGCATTCACAGCGTTTCGGCTGCGGGAAGAATTTTGGAGAGCGAGGAAAAGACAAGTAAAGAGAAGTGCTAAGAGAAAAAAAGATATTGTGTGGGAAAGGAAGGTAATAACCGACGTTATATTTTGTTTGGCAAAGAACTCGTGAGTCAAAGTTGCGAGGATATGATAAATGTCCTGAAGACAGATAGATGAGAAAATAAACACTATATATTTAGAGGAATTAAAAAAATGCAAGGGAGAGGAAGGACAAACTGTGAAATTAGTAACAGAGGAAATGATCTCAAACCACTCCAAATTATTTTATTTATTAATTTAAAGGAAAGGTGCACACGAAGTAAAGCCTAATCTGCAAGAAGTGTTTTTGAGTTTTGGTAGGGGCAAAGACGTCGCACGTTGATGACGAAACAGCGGTGCGCAGGGGTGGGGGGAGCGTGGGCGCTGGCAAAGGCGACCGGGCGCCGGCGAGGGCCAAATTGCCTCCGATGGCCAGCTGAGGGGGCCGGGGGCGGGGGGAGGGGGGGCTCGCCCCGCTCCGGAAATTGAAGGGCGTAAGCTAAACTAACAATTCGAAGCCGGCGCAGGCGCACCTGGACGGACGCAAATTGCTCTCCTGTGAGAAATTATGAATCGGCCGCCCCAGCGGGCGGCGCGCGTGCCCGCGGTACAGACGGCGGAAAAACTGACGAAGCGACGCGACGGCGGCTGCGGGGCTTGGGCGGGGCCCGGTGGGGACGGTGCATATATATATACACACATTTATATATTCACATATATATATATATACATATAAACACACACACACACACACATATATATATATATATATATATATATATATATATGGGGTGAGTCATGTAACTTTAGCATCTCCTGCAGTTTTTGGAGGGTTGAAGTTATTGTAATGCAGTTTTCACGCAAGTGCATGAGAGAATGGAATAACTGATACATGTATTCATTTCTAATTTATCACTTGTCTTTTAAGAGATATTGAGGTAACTTTTTTCAAATGGAAGTATACCTATTTTTTTGAGTCCATCACAACGAGCGTAAATCGACGAATCCAACGATATACATATTGTCATATGTTTGATTACCATTTTTTAGGAATTCTGATCTATTGGTTTAAGGATATTTTTCCGCCACACAAGGTCACGCACCAATGCCGATCCCCGGTGACAGAGATCGCCGAGTCAGTAGTGTCGTCTGAGACACAAGCATCGCGGGTTCGAGTCCCGCCTCGGCATGGTTGTATTTGTGTTCGTCCTTGACTCTCTGTCATCACCCTATCATGTCACCTTCAGTTACTTCTTATAACGTTAAGCCCGATTGTGGTCGCTAATGACCTTGATGTTGATGCGACCATAAATAACTATAAAAATGGTCAAGCAGCGCTTCACTGGCTAACGCGCGCTCGGGCAAGGAAAGCTGAGCACAAAAAAAATTACTCAAAAAATGCGTATTATTTATTACTCAAAAATGCGTCTTTTTACGATCGTCATGATAGATTCTAAAAAATATGTATACTTCCATTTGGAAAAGGCACAGTTACCTCAATATCGCATAAAAAATAAGATATAAAATCAAAATGACTAATGTATCAATTAGCCATCACGCACTTCCGTCAAAATTGTTTAGCAATAATTTAAAATATTGCAAGAGGTGTTAAAGTTACGTGGCTCATCCTGTATAAAAGACTGCTTACGATAAATTATTTTTTATAGTTTTATATGAGAATATTTTATTATTGATCTTCAACACTGTGCTTGTTCCTTATTGGAGATCTATTTTGTGTGGTTTTATTTAGCAGCATTTTTGATGCAGGAGGCTACCAGCAAGGAACGAATTTTGCAAGGGATCACAATAATATTATATTTTCAGAAGTAATGCCCTTTATTGTTCAAGATTACATTAATTATCATGAAAAATATAATTAAACTGCTAATAAATTAAATAAAATTTAAACGGTTAAATGAAAATCACGTCTTGGTCGTGAATTTGTTGCATTTCGTTTCTGGACTTAGTTTCACAAAAATAATTTATTGAATATGCACATGGCGTAATATGCACAAAAAAGTATATGAAGATTGAAACCCCATTAAGGAATCGAATAATTCTTTGAGATTGAAGAATAGAAGATCTTGCACACAATTCTTATTATTTGAGTAACCTTGTATATCCGCTGTAAGACCGTGCGTCCTTGCGTCTCACTGTCACCACTTCCCGCCTACACTGGCTGAGACAACCGAGATGTCACCTCCTGTCTCGGTCTCCTGGTGGAAAATTAACTTTTTTTCGGAAACATCCGTAAGATTGTAAGACATTTCTCCAAGAACATGTACTTTTGTGTTTTTAGCGCTGAAATCTAGTGGTGGCCGCGCCAACTACTTGCCCTAGCGCCATCGTCTCGGTCAACGACACTAGCAGCTGACTGTGATACAAATGTGGCGGCCCACTGCCCCCCTGGCGAAATATAACACAGGTCACTGGAGATTGTATCGCCCGTACGCCACTGTTTACACTATGCGATATAGGGCTTGGATCGTAGGAAGGAAAAAGTTCACCGTTAGCGTCATCACACTGTAGGATAATAAACGTTTTATACGATAATTTGTTATGCGTCGCATATTCGATATTGCTAAAGGGATAAACGTGTTTTGTAGGATAATGTCAACTATAGAAGGGGGAACTAATACAAATATATCGGAACAGAACTGAATGTGGTACGAGGGTTGTACCAAAAGTAAGGTTCCCATATTTTTTACAAATAGGAAACATTATTTATTGTTATTAATTTAAACATTGTTGAAAAGTTACACTGTTGTCTATTTTTCAACATAGTCTACATTTTTTCGACACACTTTTGAAGACGGTTCTCCAGCTTTTGTATTCATAAGTCGAAAAAGTCTCCCGCCAATCCGTTGAGGAAGCGTGTGACCTCTGCTCGGACTTCATCGTCGCTCTTGAAGCGTTTGCCACCTAAGTGTTCCTTTACCTTGGAGACGATGTGATAATCGCTGAGAACTACGTCCGCCTGTACGGGGGATGGAGCATAACGGTCCACCCAAATTTCTTCAAAAGCTCTTGTGTTGGAGGAGCGACGCGGGGTCGAGCGTTGTCGTGAAGAAGCACTACTCCCTCCGTCAGTCGTCCACTCCGGCGATTCTGGATTGCTCCTTCTATTGCGGTAACTTCCTTGCGTGCAGAAACAGGATTACTGCTCGAACCTCACACTTGACGGGAGCAGCGATCAACACTTCCAACTTTCACGGCTGCCAAGCGAACACTGAGAGACGTAGCGAATCGCGGATGGGCGAGCCCGAGAGTGGTGGAACCACAGCGCATGGCACTGTTGTCGGATTTAGTCTAGCACATTCCCACGAGGCTGTAGGTCATCGGGAACCTTACTTTTGGTAGAACCCTCGTATAATAGTAGCTTGAAAATGTACAAATTTTCATTACATTTCATACATTTAATAAGTCGCCTGTTAATACACAGTAAGCATACATTCTTCAGAACAACTCTTCTGGGAGCGTTAGGATTAGGTTCTCGGGTGGGTAGTGGCCGCAGCCCGAATGACCATCGAACAAGAAGAGCTGTGACCGCGACATTTTTGTACTTTTTTTATTTTATTTTAATTCTTAATAGATGATTTGTTACGTACTACGCGCAAGGATGAAAGAACCAGAAAATCGTGTTTGAAGTTCCTTTTTATTTAGATCTTTCATAGTAGAAAACTTTAACACTCGACCATATTTTTAATACAGTTTAAAGCGTCGGTGACTCCACATTCAGCTAGATACGCACGATACTATGATGCATCTAGTTGATTTACTTACGTCAAAACAGTTAAAAACTGCGTGTGACGAGCTATGGGGAGAAGTGAATTTTGTGCACGTTTTCATAATTCTGTGATCTCTATCCTAAATCATATTCTAGTCGAACGTCTCTATCCTAAACGATATTCTAGCGTCCTAACCTACATTAAGTGTCGGCGGAGTGAGTACCTGTCAATCGTCCCGACCAGCATCGTCGAAACTATAATCGCGGACTAGCCACACCAGTGTTGTCAAGGTCGATGCCACGAGCGGGAGTCCGTGGCACGAATGCCACGCCGAAATCGCCCCACCACGCAGTTCATTACCTCGCTATAAGAGACAACGCCATCCATACTGTAAAATGGCGGGGTTACTAATAGTTTCCTTCCCCAACGCTAGTTGCGCAGAGAACCTCGTGGCATGCTACGGTGCCACTGCCGCCAATAGAAGATCTTGACACCACTGCGCTACACCTTCCAATAAGTGCCCTTCAGCCATCCATAGCATACCCGCCGCCATCGACAGTCAGTTTTTTTTATTTGCACTTCCTTACCATAGAACCGTTTCCCCCTTGGCCTCTCCGTCTCTCACGATTTGACCCCGCGCTGACTCCTCCCCGTAGCCCCGACCTCTTGTTTTCCCCGAGGCTGTTTTCCCGCGCGCGAGCGCGGCGGCGCCCAGAGCCCGGGCGGGCGGTGCGGCGCAGAACAAGACAAACACCGCGGCAAACCCTGCCGGGTGTTTGACGCGCCGTTATAAATCACAGCGGCTACAGCTCCGAACAAACACGCATCACTCTTGCGATCGCCCGGATCCGTCGCCGCCAGGCGCCCCTCTCCACGCACGGCCCCTGGACACGTGCCCTCCCCCACCCCTTCTCCCGCCATCCCCTCGCCGTGACCAGCGGGCGCTTTCGTTTCCAACAGCTGATTTTTTGAGATATTAACGGATTCGAAACTTCGCTACTCATTCAGGAAATGGTCACTTTAGGTTGTGGTAATACACGATATTTTGTCCATCTTATAAGAATCCTGAACATGTTGACAGGCACTGTAAGGTGCATTTAAAGCAAAGTTGTTTTAAGACGTATAAGCAATAATATTAGCAATAATAGTTATAATGGACTCTGAAAACAGCATCAATTAATAAACTGGAGGCATTCAAGATGTGGATGATCAGGAGAATGTTGAGATCCCCTGGACTGACAAAGTTCGTAATGATTTCATACTAGAGAAAAATGGTATATGCCGAGAGATATTAAAATGACTAAAATTAGAAAAAACCTTGTATCTTGGTCATTTACTTAGAAACCCCAATATGAACTATTACAACTAATAATGATGGGGAAAGTTCAGGGTAGAAGGGAGTCGGCAGGAAGAAGATGTCCTGGTTGGCAAACCTCCGAAAATGGAACAGGTATCTCGCGTGCTTCTGAGTTGTTCCATGTGGCACAGACAGAGAAAAGTTCTGGGAAGTGGTCGCCAACCTCCAGTTAATGGTGACGGCACTTCAAGAAAGAAGTGATAATTAATAATAATAATAATAATAATAATATAATATAATAATAATAATAATATAATAATAATAAAAAATAAAATCAGTCTGCCCCATGGTGAAGTCGGTTGCAGCAGCTGTCGTCTGCACCGAGGAGGGTGCAAGGTTCGAGTGTTGGGTCATATTTATGGTGGTGTGTGTCCCTTCACACCTCATCATCGTCATCCTATATCCTCATAATTCACAAGTCGAGGCGAACAACCTTGTCTTACCACGGGATAGAGCCGAAAAGCTAATCCCCTGCTGGCGGCTCGCCACACCATAGTGACACACGTTAATCGTGTAGCGTGGTCAGAAATTACCGATAAGGAGATAGTAATAATAATAATAATAATAATAATAATAATAATATAATATAATAATAATAAGTAATAACCATATTACACTTACAAATGTTAATGCACTCAATATTTATTATAGACACATACTGAATTTTCATTCAAAAATACTGTTATTTAACAAGTTATCTTCTTCACACACAAAAAATTCAAGAGTCTAAGAAAACAAGTAAAACTTACTGTAATACTATATTAATATCTGCTTTCTTGTATTTAGAAATATGTGTATGAAATATCTTTTCATTTTTTTCGTTTTTCAGATATATTTCAATATTAAATCACATAAAAAACATTTATCACATAGTATTTCGATTCAGTATATATTACTACTCTTGCAAGACTCCCGAACCAGATATCTCGAATTCCCCTAAGAAATACACAAATTCCATTAATACACAATATTGCAATTTTGTAAAACGCGTGACACGATAAAATAAGAAGTGGTTGATCGCTTACAGCATTTCAAGACAAGAGTCTCCAGTCAGATGATACGAGTTGCATTGCGAAACGGCTCATCATTAAAACGCGCGCAAAGTTGATTCGCGTCTGCTGTTGGCAGTCTGCCACCCTCTGTGATGCTGCTTCCATGCCGTGTTCCCAACACGCAAATTGGATCGCGTTTGTTTACCTTATTATAATGTTTTTGACAAAGATTACGTTTAGTCCCCCGGCTGCAAACACTCGGCGCTGCATTTACGCGCGCCCACTGCCCGCTGCTTGCCATTGGCCTCTCCGCTGCGACCGGGCCGCTCGCGACGGGGAGTCGACGAACTGCGGAGACGGGGCTTCTTTCCTTCCCTTACATGCTACATGCTTCTTCGTTTCGCCTAGTTCACTAAACTGTTATGCATCTGTGGTTTGTCTTCGCTCTTTTATTTACTCAAATCTCAAAAGAAGTTCAGTCGATTACTGTCATTTCAAAAGGATTGTAAAGTATCAACAGTAATGTAATGGCTTAAAGGGCTTCAGCCTAGCCACATAGCTAAAAGAACTAAAATTTTGTATAAATTTGTTATAATTACCTATTAAATAAAAATAAAAAATATTCATTCGTGCCAAAAATAGTTAACTGAAAGAATTTTTCTTTTAACTAGTTATCATTATTGATCCTCCCACAAATAAACTTTATTAGTAATAAATCGTTTAAAAATGTAACTTACAATGAGATTTTGTACCACTCTTGCGTTGCCTCCAGTACTAGTATTAAAAATAGTATTTTCAGCTTGGGGAATCAATGTAATATGTTGGTCGTGCCTTCTGGAAATACACTTTCATTCCATAAAATATCAAGTAGGCAGGTGTATCGAGACGCAATCTCTTGTGATGTGCGGCAAGGTTTGTATGGGCACTATGGTACAGAAATGTCGAAACCAAATGCACAATTAACATTTCTTCACGCATTAAAACCTTACATGTAGAACTGTCATCTAGTGGCAGTCTTCCTGTCTGATCATGAAGTAGTCGCTCAAACACGATCACTCCCACTCCCATCAATAACTACACTATCAAGCTACGCCTCCCTTAACGCCGCACATGATATATATATATATATATATATATATATATATATATATCATGATATATATATATATATATATATATATATATATATATATATATTCGGTGTAAGTACTCGTACAACATATTTTCGTT
>JAHLJT010002406.1:69394781-69453239 GCA_031308135.1 Acheta domesticus | reverse complement strand
CCAGCACCGAATGTTCAGCGCTCTGCGAGCAGCGTGCGACCCATTTCCCCACTACTCGGATATCTGCAGCGGTCGCTCGGTACTCGCCGAATTCCGAATGTGTGGATCCGCCTTGAAATAAGTGACTATACATTGTGAGAAAGAATTGTAACACTTCCTAAAGGTTATGTGCGTAAAAATGGTAATGCGTATTTGTGTATGAAATTAATTCACTAATTTGCGACAAATGCCAACTATTATTTCATTTTCTAAACGGTAATGTACAACTGACATCTTTTATTAATTATAAATACGGACGCGGGTACCTGTGTGTGTGGGGTTTGTGCGTCTGTGCTTACATTTCAGGGGCAAAATCAATGCACCCAGCTGCCAAAATCTAATACATTATTCTATAAATATTATGAATTGCTAGTTATTGAAATGTATGTAAATATTGTGATAATTTTTCTTAAAATAATTATATTAATATTAATATATTAAAATATTATTTTTTATTTGAAATATACTGACGGCATTGGTCCAACAATACGGAATCTTGGGGCACGTAATATGGCATAGAGGTATTGTTTGTAATATGAATAGTGTAGTAGTAATAGAATACAATCACTATTATATATGAATAATGATTGTATTCTTCCGGAAATGTAAACCTTTCATTAGTCTTTGAGACTTAATACTGACTTCATAAAACTACGTTTTGTTGGGTTTTTCTAATTTTCATACAGTGAATGTGTAGATGTTTCCGACAGCAACATCGTGCACACGTATCTATTTTTCGGCAGGCAACATTGCTGCTCGAAATTGAAAGATAAGTCCCAATAGGCCCACCCATTTGTCAACCATATTGATTTGGATGTTTTCTTCCTAACTTCATTTAATTGTACTAGATATTTAAAAGATGTCATGCACAGTTTTTTTAATCCTAGTAATAACACTAAGATCAAAAGTTTCGGAATGTCGCGCTTTCTCACTAGGTTTCAAAGTTTTGATAGTAATTTGCGTATCAGTTCATATTTTCTAATATGTGATTCAAAATTAAATGGGCAATATTTCCTTTAATAGCACTTGCAACTGTCGCCTTTGGGTAAGAACATCTTCAGAGTGCGGCGCCGTGACCGTTAGGGGGAGAGGGGAACTGTGAGGGGTGGCAGGGAGGCATATGGGCGCTTCGACAGCAGTCTATGATCTTGACACAAAGGACTCAGGCACTAACATCAGTATCGACGATCGGGATGATAGATTGTTTTCATCAATTCACCTGAATTGAACTTTTCTTCTACTGGTTGAAATTCCAAAACATCAATCATTGAAAATAACGACATAAAAATGGATAAGATTAAAGAAGACATAAAGGTCATTTTTAAAACTCAACAAGAACTCAAGCTCAACCTGCAATGGTTTAAGGAGGAAGTTCATTTTAAAGCATTTTAAATAAAAGGGAAAGAAATGAACGGTTGAAGATTTTCGCTATTATATCTCGAGATAATTTATGTGATCGTAGATAAAAAGAAATTTTCTTTTACAGTAAACACTCGAAAACACGAATTCCAAAAGGAACTGAAATAATCGGTGTTCGTGCTTTAAAAAGTATTGTTATCCAGTTTTAATATATTATATCCTCGATACTTCATAACTTTGTAATGGGCCCAAATTTTATTCGTTTTACGACGAATTTCTTGTTAAGGGAGTTCGTGCTCACGAGGGTTTATTATACTTACATTTACTTTTACTCAACGTCTCATTTAGTATATCTATATACCAAAGGGTACGAAGAACCTTCGAAATACTCTTGAAAGAAGAAACCTGCGTTATCAAATTCAATTTTTTAAAATAAAATAAGTCGTTTTTATATACGACAAAGATATACCACCGATGGAATGCTCATTTGTGTCAACAAAGTGAGAAATGAGAAAGATATGTTCATTTCAAAAGTTCGTTCGCACACTTGCGTCGTTTTTTTGTTTTGTTTTTTTAATTTTATTTCGAAGAAAATATGTTTTTTGTTTGCTGTTTGGCAAACGGTCCGAGACAAACATAACACGTTCAAATTGAGTTCTCTTCCTCCTCGTACCAACCACATACGGCGTCCCCCGAAGTGCCGCAGTGTTTTTGACTCCAACCGCCTACGTACGGAAGCGCTGTCTCGCCAGTCCACAAGCCAAGATGGCGCCGCTCGCAACCTTTATGTGCCTTCAAAATTCATGGCGGAACTAATTATTGTGCAGAGTA
Organism: Acheta domesticus; assembly: GCA_031308135.1. Lineage (NCBI taxonomy): Eukaryota > Metazoa > Arthropoda > Insecta > Orthoptera > Gryllidae > Acheta > Acheta domesticus. Next base: position 69,451,010 of record JAHLJT010002406.1, on the reverse strand, counting down.
CCCCGCGCCCCGCTGCGAGCCAGCCCTGCCGCCCGCGCTTTACGACCTGCCCTTTATCCCAAAAATAGCGCTCAAAGTATACAGCGTCGACCGCGGACGGAGTGTTCCAACACATGCCGCTCTTGAACGGGGAGGGAGAGAAGGTGCGGACTGAGAAGGGAGAGAAAAAGCAACGCACTGAAGGGCTATGTTGGGTGACGAAGGCACAGGAGATGCGAAATGTTTGTAGGTAAATGGAGGGAAGGGTCAGAGAAGAAATATTGACAATTAGGCCCTAGGGATTGCAGGGGGGTGTTAGTGGTGGGTAATAAAATCCATAATTTCCAGGAAGCGGATCGGGGAAGCCCCCAATACGCACCGTGAGACGTCATACGCATTATGCAGCTTGTGCTGACAACTGGGGGACGGAAATGAAGTCACTGCAGAAAGAACTTACATTTACTCACGCATTTTAATCGTACATGATGAAGTTACGTTACTTCTAGATTTTGCCCGAATAATGTGTCTTCTTGCCTTGGGTAGAGCCATGTCACCTCGAGCGTTAGGCACGTGGTCGTGTGGCCGTTCATTGCCTCAGATCACAACAACGTCATCAGTAGGAAGAAACAAATCGCAATGAGAATACACAACAGCAGACGACATAGAACCGCGCACACGACGAAAATCAAACAAATATTGGCGCTCTTGGCCATTAGGCTCTGGGTGCTCTTCAATTGTCCGGTTACTTTGCGCTGTAAAATTTCATTCTTTCTTAATAGGCACTGGCATCATCAGAATTTGAAGTCTCACGCAACCCTCTCTTCCCTGTCAGCTGCTGGCTGTCAAGTAGACAGACATACTATTTGGGCAATACGTTTGTACACAATGCGAAACAAGGGCCTTATCTCGCACGCGACGCCAGCGGTTTCATGTAATTACTTGATTCCCTTACCCAAGGGTACCGACGTAAAATTCACCTGGAGTATGGTTTCCAAGATATAAGTAATATTGGTAATAAAGTGAAAACTCCGGTGTATCGGACACGCACGAGACCGATGGAACTGTCCTTTCAGAACTGTGACCGCTATAGAGAGATTCTGAAAAAACGTTTTCTCCAGGACATAAAAATTGTCCATAAAAAATGTGCCCGTTGAAGCCCGTGATCATTTTCAGAGATTTCATTAGAAACGTTTTTCGTTAAATTTGTTTAGATGTTCCTTGAGAAGGCATTACTAACACAAATAAAAGAATCTTTGTATATTTGCATCAAATTCCTGATAATCTAATATTAGCAATTCTGTCTTGCTAAGCGAGACACTCCAGGCCATATCACCTGGACCCTCGCAGTGAGAAGGGATGCAATCCAATTCCTCCAAAGAATAGTACAAAAATCTGGCTTGTAATGCTTGCTTGGTCTAAGTGTTACATGCGGGGCTCCATAACCGACCAACCGTAAATCATTTCCTAACATTAATTTTTTTATGCAATGTTCGTATTATACATAATATAGATAATATTTTATGTATTTCTATTATTTTGATCAAATTAATTTCAGTTCGGTGGATTGACTTCGTCAACCATGACAAAATGAATCTCTGCATCAAGACCACTACTACACTGCCGAGCTACGCCCCTGTGAAGGCCGTGCAAGAGAATAAAATAAGCCATTTATGCATCATGCATGAAGCATAAACGGCTCCGTATATACACGCGTCTCATACCTGAGCGAGTAATGGATTTTCTTCTTCAAAACAATAATGAAATAAAGAGTGCAACTCAGCAGTCCTTCTTCGCACCGTAATGGGCAATGAAAGTCCAGCCGCGTGCCTTTCCAACTTCGCTTCCTTCGAGCTAGGATCTTAAAGCCGTATGACACATTCGAGTTTATTCTGTGTTCACTTTATCGCTCAATAATTTGCTGCAATGTGATAATAAAAATTCATTTTACGAGTCTACTATTTCTCGCATGTTTATATACTACTGTTCAAAGGTCACAATCTGTTGGGAATTGCAGTGTAAGGATCAGATACAAATTCTATAATTCAACGTACAATTATGTTTATATAACGAGTAAATTTCCAATGGAAGCCAAACGAAGTTCCCTCCTTTGATGGGCCAGATTCAAGAGAAAGATTCGGGTCATTTGAAAAAGTCCACTTTTATCGTTTATCGATAATCAAGATATATTTCATTGTTCAGTAATAACAACAAAAATTATGATAAATTATTAACAATTCTACATTAACGTTTTTGCACGTTAGCTTCAACATTGCATTTATACTTAATAATGAATTCGTGACCCATACTATTTCTTTAAAATAAAGTGTTCATATCGTTTGACATATCTTCTTTAAATATAACAAAATAAATACATCATTTACCATTAACGCACCGCATTTCGTGTCAATGGCAAACAAAATTTATGATTGATATTTACCATTACCTATATTTTGAAGGGCCTTCCGTGACACCGCAAACCCATTATAATAAAAATTATAAACCACAGGATGAATATTCGCATTTAAAATGCATTTAATTAATAACAAAGTAAATATCTACTTGAACAACACACCTTCGATATATTTTAATTATGTTGAATTATTTGAATGGTTTAAAATTGTTTTCAACAATCACAGCAAACCAGGATTGATTACAACTGTACCACTTATGAATTTCATATCTGTGATGGTCTGCTCAATGAATTATTTAAGTCATACCTTAAAGAAGAACAGTTGTATAATTCGTTGTATTTAGTATATTAAGTATCAAATAGAATCAGAAAGAAACGTTTCAGTAGAAATAAACAAACTGCCATTATCGACACAGACGTCGACAAGATATTTACGAGTATTACATCTCCAGACTAACATAATATAATTGAAAATACAAAATTTTACAATACGTTGTTCTGTGTTCTGTTACAACGAAATCTAACAGTAAATACTGACATGAAAAGATATACAGAAATTAATTTATCTAGATATGAAAAAAATGAATCAACAGTTTTTCCAAAATCAACTCGTCCCCCCACTGCTATCTAATGGCGTCTCAGTTTTTCCCACATTTTCCCAATTTTTCGGTCCTCTAATTGTAAAATTGAAATATAACTTTACAAATATGCAAAAGAGTAAAATTCGGACCTGCGTGCAAATTTTGTTCAAAAATTTGGAGTGTTTTTCAGAAAATGCCATTGGAGCATTTCTGAAAATGCGCAATTTGATGCTCGTTTTCACCGAAACCTTCCACATTATAGAAAAACTTCATAAGAAATCATCTGAAGCATTTGTACTCACAAATGTAATGATGTATAAGACAAACCCGAAATGTAAATATTAACGATGTGAGATATTTTTAAATCATTTTATGTCTCAATGAAGAAATAAAGATGTAATTTTCGAAAAACTCGAGAATACAAAGTGCAGGTATATATTCCTATGTATACGAGAAAGAAAAAAGAAGAACCACTGAGAAAAGTGTCAGTTTCTTTGATACTTTTTTGGTACCGGGCGTGCTGGTGCAATTGAAATAGTTAACGCGGCCGGTACCAATGAGTAATGTATCAAAGAAATTTAGAACCATTCATCTAAATTTCGCAATGTGGAATATTGTTCCGGGCTAAGAGATCCTTAGCAGCCACTACTTGGGAATATTCCTTTGAAGTCGTTAAATGGACAACGGTGTTTGAATGCCATAAGCAGCAGCCTTGTATAGATTTCCGGGGAGTGATCACGTTTTCGTGGGCGATTTGGCAAGCCTCCCGAGGCGAGCAGATGCATTCATGGGCGTCGCGCACGCGCGGGGCGTTCCAATGCCCCCTGCGCCGCGGGCGGTGACTCAGGCGGCGGCGGCGGCGGCGGCGCGGACGTGGAGGCCATGGATATCGCCTATTACGCCGCGAGATTATTTAGTCAGGGTGACATTTGGCGTAAATGTTTGATGTCTTTTTCTGCGCGGCTTCTCGGCCGCTCCCCTCCGCGAGAGGCGGTAATGAGAATCAACAGCGCCGGGCCACGCCCCTCGGCCGCAGCCGCGTCCTGGGGCGAGGGGCACGGGACCTACCAACATTTGGAACTGCACGACTCCGGGTACAGTGAACTCGGAGACAGTGAACCCTCGGTTGTAGTGAACTTATGTCACTGGTCCCGTTTCACTTACATTACAAATAAGCATGAGAAGATTCGGTTATAGTGAACCGCGGCTATAATGAGCGTAGGAAATACAATGTCCTGGAAATTAATTCCCTCTGGGAAAAGATAATATCGCTTCAGTGCCACAAATTCCAACATTGACGGCTTGAAAAAAATATCGCTTTCATTAGCCTCTTGCACTATTCCTCTACCGAAAGGATCTCGTATGTTATTAGGCGAGTAACCATGAGGCCTTCGGAGAATGGGGCAGTTGTGTTCCAAAAGTGGAAGAAGGAATGAAGGGTGTCAAGACGATACTTAACGACAGAGGACAATGCTGAATCAAGAATGGAGAGAGCATGAACACTGGAGAAGCATCTAGAGAAAGTACCAATGAAATATGTAAGAAGCAAACAACTGAAAATACTTGATTAAGGCGAATTAAGATATTGAAATTCTCAGTTCTTGCTGTTAATGTATTTTGCTGTATTTATGTATTAATAAAATTAACCATTGGGCACAAATTCGATTTTATTTTGACATCATCGGATATAGTGGACCTAATGTATTGTGAACCAAAAATGTTAGTCCCCAGATGTTCACTATAATCGGAGTCGGCTGTAATTAGCTGCTCGGAAGACGCCGGAAGTCGCCATTCTGCGACCTTCCTCAGAACGAAATGCAGGTCTTAGAATGGAGAGGCCGAAACGTTGTCACCTTTGTCTAGGAAGTGGTGTCTCTTCCCGGACAGCCAAATAGTTACTGACTGCGGCCACGGAAGCCTACGCTCTCTCCCACCGACATTTGCTATCACAAGATGAATTTTGTGGATGTATTTCACGAAAGTAAGCAATAGTAATCTAATTTTATTCGAGGGTAATACTGCCATTCGAGGCTGTTTGGTAATACTGCCATTGGCCATACTGCTTTGCATTCAAGTAGGCGATGACAAACTTGCGTCAAATTTTTATGTGTCTACTAACAGTTCTATGATTCACAATACTTCTCTCCAAACAACGTATTTTATCTTGCTGATATATCTGTGATGTAAACATAACCTTTTATGGTCAAAATTGACTAGTTTCCATTATGTAAAATAATACTTAAATTAATTGGACGTACTAATCCGTTCATAAAATTCACATTTTTGATTCACTGTCGTGAATTCAGGTTCATTTTTTCAATAGAACTGTATGCTCTCATTTACATTATGGTTTCGGTTGACGTACATGAAACACTAACGCCATTAGCATCCGCTCTCGAAATTTCCAGCTGTGCGAGGGCAATCGAACGCCGCGGAGTTGGCAACAGTGGGCGCGACCGCGAAATCGAGGTGGCGCGCGCGAGGCGGGGCCGGGCCGGGCCCCACCAGAAATATCGCCGTTTCCGCGATGTATCGCGCGCCGCGCGCGGCTCCCCCCGTATCGCGCGTTTCCTGACATTTATTTTCATAAAATTATCGCGGCCGCGCCGCGCCGCGCCGCGCCGCAGCCCTCGCAGCACGCGGCGCGAACCGTGACGCGCGAACGTGTTGCTGCGGAAATAACGGTGCAGCAATATGCAGCAGGATGCGAGAGGGAGCGAACGCTGACGGAACCCGAGGCTCCCCAGTCGCCAGATGGCGCTACCATCGCTCCCCTCCCCTCCCCCTCTCCACCGTTGCTAGGATTCGCTGCGAGCACTACGTTCCCGTTTGGCGCCGCATCGATGCTATTGTTCCTTATGCGAAATGATTCAATGCCTTAAATGTTGCGATTGGGAGGTATAATGCGTTTTTATATTGGATTTGATAAGATTGAGATCGTTCTTGTTTTAGAACAGTTTTCTTTGTTGATTTGGAGTTTATCTTGGTGACAAAAACACACGAAGTACATATCGCTCCACAGTCACAATCAGTTAAACATACGTTGTTTCAAACAGTGGTTGTAAACAATCTTAGGGCGTTTCTAATTTAGCGTTTCTAATTTAATCATCAGTTAAATAATCATGCATGAAATAAATGCAAACGTTAATGCATCTTGTATGTAATAAATGGGAATTTCTACGAAAGCGCGTAAGGATCGTACAATTTCAGCTGGTTGAACTACCCAAGATGGCAGCTCCTACCCCGGTCGTGGCGAGGGCGAGAGCGAGGGCGGTGGCGGGGGCGTGGGCGAGGTCGAGGGCGTGGTCGGGGGCGTGGGCGGGGGGGCGGTAGAGGGGGAGGGGGTGGCAGGCGCTGATATTCGCCCGTGCGCCACTCGCCCGGGCCACATACTTCCAACGAGACACGCCTTCCCCGCTCGCGCGGTCTAACCACCGCCACTGTCAGCCAATCGGGATTATGTATCAGCTTCGGAGTTATGTACCATGGTTGGCTAAGATTTTGAGAAAGGTGTCAAACGGGAATCAATTGTTTATTCGGGTGTAGGTTGGATTTTTTTGCTAGTTCGAAACGGGGTGCTGCTGGTATGTCGACGTCGACCTCTCTGCTTTTTTTTTCTGCTTTCTCCTTCTGGCCTTCTCTATTTTCGCTTTGTAGTCAGTACAATATCTTTCACCTCCTCCTCCTCCACAACCTTTCCCTATGTATTCTTTTATGCATTTCTCTCATATCCCGCCTCTCCTCTCCCCGCTTCCCTTCGCTACATGTCCATTGTGCTCTGTGAACTCAATATACTCTCAACTGCTATCGTGCCCTTACTTCGTGTACTTACGTTCCTTTCCAGACTGCCAGACTCATCCTATTTTCTACCCACTTATTCTTGTTCTCTGGCCAGCTTCCTTACTCGTGCTACTGAATTACCAACGATTTTAGCTAACATCTGCTCAGTTGTCTGCTACATGCCTACATTGGAAACAACGGTTTTCGAGAACGTTATCCATCCAACTATGTTTTGTGCTATTTCATTTATTCTCCAGAATTAGTTTGGTTCTCGTAAAGATATATAGTAATTGAGATATATTAAGTAATATAGGCCTGCCCGTTTTTTTTAAATTCTACGAGAACATTCTAATGGAATTAGAAGAACACAGTGGTTTTTTTTAGAAGGGGTTAGCCCCTAAACGCGTTTTGGGATAGTTTTAATAAGCACACACAGGTGTGATCACAACCTCTATTGATCCCTCACCCCAAGGCAAATGCATTGACAGTTTTTTTGGTCAAGATCTTGTGGAATATTCTGAAAAAAAAAATCTAGAAAATAACTTTGTGAGTGTGTGTGTTTCTAATCACCTACAGTAGTAAAACACAATGAAGTGCTGTAATTACGCCTTTCCGACGTGGCATGCATGTTTAGCACCTAATTCAGAAATTTGAAGGTAACCTAAGTATTTAATGAAACCTACAATTTTGTTTAAAAAAAGTACTTTTATCATTGAATTACCCTAGGTTGAAAAATAATACGTCTTTGAATATTTCGAAACTAAATTAAGAGTTGGTTATTAGGACACAATAACAATAGCATGCGTCAGCTAACGCTTAAATTACAATAAAATCTGTGTTAATTGTAAGTTAATTAATTCTTTCGTTTGAAGATGAGTGTAATAGAGCTTTTCACTATATTTCCTGATATTTTGTCTATATTAGTGTATCTTCGATATGAAGGCAACTTGCAAAGCTATTAGGTTTTGGAAGTGAAGCTATTAGGGGTTGAAAGTGAGAATAACAGGATTAAGTACTACGAATCATTTGCAAGGCAAGTGTCGTAAAATAAGAAATTTGGGAAGAAAGTTGCTCATGACATTTCTCGTTGAAACAGCACATTCCAGAAACGCGAATAAAATGCGCGATTAACATGAAATACAGTCTAGCGCTCTTCTCCAACTGCCAACCTTCGAACCTTTTCTTTGAAATCGCCACCGCCATGCCAAGAGAGCGCCCACGGGGATTGGTGATTCAATTGCGATGAGAGCTAAATATGAAGCCAATGAGGCTGCCCACGGCTCTCAGGCGATTGATGACACAGGTAGCTGGAAATTGTATTCACAGTATACCGATGTTTACAGTTCGCGATACAGAGCTTGCGTCAAACTCGGAATAAAATGGTTCACCGTCAGTGTTTCATCCCATGGGATAATATGTTTTGGATGATAATTTTGCCATGTGCCGGATATGGTAATGGGTTAATTCCCTTTTGTAGGATAATTTCAATTACCAAATTATACTTTAATGTAAATCTACAAGAATGGAACGGTATGATGTAGAATATAAGCTTTCAAATGTACAAATTTTCTAATAAGCCACGTGATAATTTGAAATAATTTACTGTTCAGAACAACAGTTCTGGAAGCGTCCGGATCAAGTTTTCCAATAGCGTTTTAAAGGGATGGATGGAGGCCATAACCCGAAATAACATTCAAGAAGACGAGTTACTACCCCACGTTGGTTTGTTAACTTTATATTTAATTTTGTTTTCAATCTATAATTTTTTATGAACCACGGACGAAGACGAAATAGTCAAGCTACTGTATGTTGTTTGTTTTTACCCTACATAGTAGACATTTTCAACTTATGAAAATACTTTTGAAGTATTTTGAATCGCCAGCGACGACACATTCAGTTCTTGTCTAGTATTTCAAGGAAACTATCGAGCATTGGTCAAGAAAAATGTACTAAAACGAAGAGGAAATATAAAATAGATTTGTGAACTAAAATATTTGTTTGTTTTGAAGTTTACAGTTAAATTGCCAATTATTCAACAGAGTAAAGTGTTCTCGACCTTCAAACAATCTTCCACACGTTGATGGTTTCTTTTTTCGCGTGTAAGACCTCTTTGACGTCGGGCGGCCGTAAACACGCAACGAAAATAATTTCCCCACATGCCACATGCTTTTGTACTTAAGACTCAGGTTATTACGTCGTGCACACTGGTAAATTATATTTCACTTATCCAGTGAGTAATGTGTATACACTTCTCGTACACAATGGAACCTACAGACAAGGAGTGCTTTCGGTACAGCTAAAGGTTGATGCGATAAAATCTCCAAGAAATTTCCCTTCAAAAAGATTCCTTCAAAAAGAGTGTACTTGTTGACACATTAATCAAGTGTCACGTGCGCTTTGACCGGTTGAGTTATGATTCTCGTGATCGTTTTCATAGTACAGTCGGCTCCGGTTATAGTGAACTTGTGGGGACTAACATTTTTGGTTCACTATAACCGATGATTCCAAATTAAATATAATTTCTCCACAAAGATTGATTTTGTTAATATAGAGATATAGCAAAGTACATTAATAGTACAAACTGAAAATTTCAATATCTTTAGTTGTTCTTTAAAATCAGTTACTTTCAATTGTTTGCTTCGTACATTTTTCATTAGATCCTTCTCCGGAGTTCGTGCTCTCTTCACATTTTATCTGTGTTGTCCATTCTCAGCATTCTAATCATCGTAATTGTCTTGACGCCCTTCAATGACTTCTGCGTTGCACACCTTCATTTGTATAGTCTTCTTCACTCAACGGTACAGTCCCCATTCTGTGTCCGCTACTTCACTTCAGGGAAAACTTCGATGACGACCTTTGGCTGACGATGTTTTTTCTAAGCTGCTTAGTGTTGAATTTGGGGCACTGAGCCATATATTCTCTCTCAGAAGAGAATTAATTTCCAGGACGTTGTTTTCAACGTTCACTATACCCGAAGTTCAGGTTCACTATGTCCGAATCTTTGTGTGCTTATTTGTAATATAAGTGAAACGGGCCCAGTGATTAAGTTCACTATAACCGAGGGTTCACTATATCCGAGTTCATTACAACCGGAGTCGATTGTAATTTAGGCGCCCAGGGGAGCGAATGTTCGCGGCAGTCGCTGCGGTGTGAAGGGCAGCCTTCAAGTCGTCAGCCGCGTCAGCGCGTTTGGCATGGAAGAGTCCAGTGCGAATAGGAGCGGATTGTCCATCGCGGCGAGGAGCCCCGAGCGGTCGAGATGGCACTTTATGTGATGCGTTGCAGGGATTCTGCCCCTGGGCAGTGTCAAACGTGTTACTCTCGGGTGCTTCCCTAGGCCGTCTCGTTGCTCTGTCTCAGGGAGGAGCAATATCCCCTGCGTTTCATTTTTCAGCTTTGCTTTTGTTTGGCGTTGAGTTCTTCTTGAAGCCTGCAGGCTGCAGGTGTTCCTCCCTGCATGTACCATGTCCCCATTCTAAATTCATAATTTTTTTTCTCCACCTTTTTATCATTTTCTTTCTAGTCCCTCAGTTCAGATGTAGTGCACGTTGTGTTGCTTTCATTATCCTTCTTCCTCGCTTTCAACTTCTCATTTCCTGTAACCCCTGCATTTTTTGTATTTTACTTTTTCACTCTCAAGTGATCGTTTGTCGGAAACTATATTTTACGGAAACTATTCTAACGCGTACCTAACCCACGTACGACTCACTATTCTGTCCCCCTCCCCGTTCACTTTGTTCCGGATTTACACATGTATGTCCGTTCAATCTCCTACACCTCAAAACCATTTTTCACTTTCCCCCTTCCACCACGAACTTTAAAAGAATATTCGGCATTCCTTCACTTTCCACTCTCAATCTCATTACATTTCACATTTACAATTTCTCTTAGTACTTCTTTTTCCCCCTTTACTCTATTTCCCGTCATTCCTCCGTTGCTAACATTTCCCTTCCCTTTCCCGTGTTTTGCGACTCCAAATGGCCCCGCCAAGCACTCGGCTCTATCGCAGTTTCAGCGGCCGCCCCTTTCATCCCGCTCTCTGCTCTCGGCTCTCCGAATGACCCGCGTCGTAAAGAGGGCGGAAGTTGAGGAGCGCCCGATGTGGATTCGGTATGGCGGCGGCAACTTCTCCAGAACATCCTTAAAACCGAATGCGATCCTGAGTTGCTCTGTGTAGATAGAAGCGGCGCTATTTACGTCCTAGTTGAAACACATTACGATCTCGAATTTCCGCTCTGTGGACGGAACAGACGCGCAACCGAGTGGCATTGTTTACAGTGAAATTGCTTTAAGTCGCTGCACCGCGTCGCTTTTGTCAGTAAGGGTAGCTACTATACAACAGAAGGTAGATACAATATTTTGGCGGCTTGTATGAGAAGCAATTTAAAGCACAATGTGCTTTTAAATGTACTCTATTCATGTAGTACAAAATAAAAGAAGATTAGAATTAGAATAGCTGTCTTATTTTAATAAAATAACAGAAGCTTCATTAGCTCTTCTTTCTGGTTTGCAGATGTTGGCGTTGTTTACATTCCTCTACTAGTTAATATACATATATACACATTTTCCAGAGAATTTTCTGTATTTTAATATCTATTTTTTTATATTTTCGGTTCAAAAAACTGGACATATCATTGAATTGTCATTGCAATTATAATCATCGAGTACACGGTTTCACAGTAGAAATCTGGAATTGAAACAATTTATTGTTGAAAATTACTTAATAGCCTTTCTCTAGAGACTTTTCTCTGCGATCAATGTTAGAATGTTATTTCAAAAGATACCTCTAAAAACATCTCCATGAAAACCTTTCAAACATTCTCTAACTTTTTCAATCAGGACAGGTGGCTCAGTGCACCAACTGATGTCACTGCAGTACCTCTGACTGTGAGGTCCTAGGTTGGAGTCCCGGCGGCGGCAGGATAGCTTATGAACTAGGTCAAATTCAGTCGCTGTCTAGAGGAGAATTCTAGCGGCCGGCTGCTCTGATTGGTAGTTTTCCTTGGTTTCTCCGATCAACACCAGGCGAATGCCGGAGCAGTACCCTAACAAACGGGTCACGGACCACGCGCGATCTTTCCTTCCTCTTCCTTGTCCTAACCTCACCCCTTACACACACACACTCTTACACTAATATGCAATACACTACCATACATGCAGGGAGATTCATTCGGGTGCAGAGAGCTTGACCCGCCTGGGGCGGTGCCCCACTGGTGGGAGATACCTGGTTAGGGGAAAACCCCGCTAGTCGACGGTAGTCTGCGCCGATCTCGCTCCGGGAAATCACTGCCATCTCCCAATGAAAAATCAGGCACTACACTAGGGGACAAATTGCCTCAGTAGTTGACGCGCCCAGAATCACGAACAATCATTCAGTCAATCTAACTTTTTGAGATAGTTTTTTTTCCATTTGACCATGTCTTGCCGTGCGTTGAAAAATGACTTGGCGCTCCCTTCTCTCTCGGTGGCCGTTCCCCTTCGAGCGCTGGAGGCGTCTGTCCGCTGGGCGGCGCTGAGCCGCAGTTAATCCCCAGTTGCAACGCGTGCGGCAGTAAATTAAGCTGCACCGTTAACGATAGCAACCGCTTTGCTTGAACAACTTCACCTCTCTCCTCCCGCGCTGTCCCGCAAGTCAATTTACGTCTCGCTGTTTGGTTGGCACAATCTGTCGCGTAGATTCTTGGAAATATATGACAGCCATGAGCTAAGCCAGAGGGGAAGGGAGGCGGAAAAAAACAATTGCTTGCTTCCTCAGGAATTCATAGTGTGGCAGGCTTCTCTTACGTTGCAGGAATTTGCGATTTCTCCTCGCAACTCCTGTTTTTGTTACATAACCGGCATCGTAGTGACATTTGACCCCATGCCTTATTTTTCATTTCTTTAGGAAATTTGTAATGCAATTTGAACTATTTCTTTTTAGTCGTATTTTTATAGAATTTTGAAAATAATTTAGATAAAATAATTAATATTTAATATATTTTAAGTGAACTGAATAATAATTAACTTTTTTGTGACATTATTGATAGTCATAATAAAACCAGATTTTTCTCTGTACATTTTAATGCCTTTTTGATTTCATATTATCCATTTCTGATACACATTTTTAACAATAAAATATCAACATTATTGTAAAAATAGACTTAGAGTCACTTCTTTTGAAATGTTTGCCTGACATTCGTGACATATTGAGTGGCAACCTGTATAACATTTTTCTTTTTCGGTCATTTTTTTCCGCTCTATATTGCGTACTGCTTCGTTTTCCTGGTTTCTTGTGAAATCTATATATAACATTTAGCAACAGGAATAGATTTCTTCAATATTATTGATATGGTTCCGCAAAGTTCTCCAGGTAGTTGCACATTCAAAGAGTCGGACGTTCGTACGAGGTCCGGGAAGATGACGTGCCAGCATCTTCAAGAATTCTTCTCTTCACAGTCATTCTCGTTTTGTGTCTTCGTTGTCATTATAATCATTCTCCATTTCTAACCATTTAGAAATAACGATAACATGGTCCGCGTGAGTCCAAAATACAGTCTTCAGTGAAGACGCCATTTCAAACATAGTCGCGTAACTGGCGTGGTGGTGCCGCTGACCCCAACAAATATTTTCACTTAGGACCACTGCAAAACAACTGCACGAAATTAAACAATACTCCTCAAATCAAACGATAAGGATGTTATTTGAAGGTAAACAGTTTACCAACATTCTCATTTGAAAAATAGGAAGAATATCCAACTTCGAAATTCGAATAGGGTCAAAATGGCATCACGACGCCTGTTAAAGGAAGTTTGTTGCTAATTCCCGCACGTTGAAGTAATTTCGTGAAACACTTCTTTGTTTGGAAGATGTCAATATTTATGTTAAGCAGCCTACAGCCACGTGAGAGGTATCAATGGCATTGTTAGATACACAGGAAGTCGGGGAAAATACCAAAACCACTATATTAGTAATTTCCAATGCGCCCAGAAAACCAAAGAAAACCATACACCTTCCGGTCATGTAAGAGGTGACTGTGATTTCGTTAAATATTAAGAAACACGAAAAAAACAACAGTGAAACAGTGTCGATTTTAAATGAATATTGCTAATATTTGATTGTGTCATTCTGCCGTTCCTTTTCGAAAAAAAAAACATTTTGTGTTTCTCTGATACCATACAAAAGAGATTAAAGCATTAAGAGTATTAAAGCAGAAGTCGCTTAAAAAATGACGCAGTTCATTTTCAGCGAACATTCCGTATTTTCGAAAATAAATATTAACATTCTACGAGTAAAACAACATTGATGTTAGACATTTTTAGAGGATCTTTACCCCTAGAAAAATGATTCATGGTAATGGGGTCAATATGAACAAATGTGCCGAAAATGCCGAAAGAGCTCTATGCAATGGGGTCGCAAAAGCGCTCTACATTGGGAATGTCTCCAGAGCAGCAGTTGTTTCTAACAGAGGTCCTGGTAAAAATTTTAGGTGTCAATAGTCGGAAGCTTGGAAAAGGGCAAGACAGTACTGAAAAACTAGCCCACAGACGAGAGAAAATGTGTATCACTCTGTAGCGAAACTATTTTGGTTTTCTTAGTAAGTAAATAACTGTTTTATTGTTTATATACTACTGTGTTAATGCAGTATTCGTAAACAGTATTTCTGATAAAAAAATATTTAATTTATTGCAGTGTTATTCGAGAGTGTTTGTTATTCTTGTGCAACGTGGTTGCTAGTTTTTCGAATTTTTTTTTTTCATTTTGTTCAGCAGCATTTTTGCTTATGCATGTCGTTATCCAAATATGTTATGGATTAAATTGTTGAATGTTGTTTTGCACTGTTTTTATCCTCGCTAAGGTAAATCGAAGTGTAGACTTCATACACTCGGTTTGTCAGGGGTTTCAAAGTTGTGGCATCACTCTCATGAAACATTCAGAAGCAGAATTACCCACTCGTCGTCATTTAGCAGTGCTTCGCTCACTGAGTAATGTGCCCACCTTGGCATTAATTCAGACTGCGCCTATAATAAGAACTTTTTAGTAAAAATAAGATTTAAAAAGTTGTATCAATGGAGTGCATTTGTAATTTACTTCTATTGTCATTATTGTATTCTGTTATGAGTCTCAATACTTTATTTTCAGGAGGTTACAACACAGATTTGATGTGCTCCCTGTCTCCTACGTAGTTGTCGATTGGTAGGCAACGAAATACAGAAGAAATCAGTAAATTTCTTGAATATTAGTAATGAATTTTATTTTCCTTAGGTATTTTGATGCTAAATCTTGAAACTTTCTTATACGTGAGAATATCAATCACGGAAGTGATGTGTATTTAACGTAATATGAATGGCCGTCAGCAGCAAAAAATGATGCTGAACAAAACCACACAAAATGGTTTTCCAGAAAAGTTGCACTCACACTACTCAAGAACAAGAAATAAACTATTTTCAAATAATATTGCAATAAATTAAATATTAAAAAAATAATCTTCACGGATTCAATAGCATAGTGTGGTATGTCCTATATATACCAACAGTTCTTTACATACCAAGAATATCAAAACAGATGCTCATCCATAATGCAACAGATTAAAAGGAAATACTGATAAATAAATACATACAGATAGATAAATACATATAAGAGCAAATGACAGAGACTTTTTCCTTGGAGTATTGCTATCCCACGACGTCAGTTGTATCGTAAGCGATGTCGCACAGAGTTATGAGAATTTAGTCGGTGCCGCTTAGTATGTGAATACGCGAAATAAGATAATAAATATTTGCTTTCTTCAGCAAAACTCGAAATTGTTTCATGTTTCGTCTTTTTTATTTTTCTCAGTGTTCCTGAGTTTCTAACAAAACCACATGCCACCTCTCACACGGCCGAAAGCTGCTTAGTTTCTTTCACTTTCTCCGTGAATTGGAAATAAATGACATTGATTTTATCCTTCCAGTACTTTCATGGGTATTGGTCCATAAATGAAAGTTTTATATCAGTTTGCCGACGAGTTTTATTTCTCCATCATCATCATTAAACAATTTATTTTGACTGTAAATGCGTCGCACTACGTTGTCACAGACACACGTTGTCTACGACTGGTATTATATATTCTTGTTTAGCAATATTTAATGAGCAATTGTGCAAGGTAATTGTAGAGAATTAACATCCACTCGTACATACACAGATCTCAGTGTCTCATACACATTCTCTTAAACATCCTTCACACTATCCAACAATAAAATTTAATAAAAAATTATGGAGTCTTTTTTTATTTGAAATGTCCCAAGGACGTCATGTAAAGAACCCCCCAAAATTAAAATATCGATTTCAAATTCAAGGGGCCGCGACATCAGTCACATCGATTGGGGAATACCAATTTTGGAGAAAATCGGCTGAAAGGTTTAGCCACTAGTGTTGTTCACAGACGGACGGGCGGGTGGACAGACAGTCTTCTGCATTCATTCGATTTTTCGGAATCAATAACCCACAAAACAGAAATTCTGCCTACACCACCGCGATAGAGGACATTTTTTGCAAATTTAGCAACAGGATATATCCACTTTTTCATTACCAGGTCCCTGCAATCAGCCGTTCGTTACCAGGCCCCTTTTTCTGCCGAAAATTCGACGTATTTTTCGCGCAGTTTTACATAATTTTCTCTCTACTGCACGAGTGGTTGCGAGAAAGTAAAATGCCGGCTCCGCCGCGCAGCCTTGTGGGACACCATGCGCATCGCTCCATCGCGGCTCTCAGCGCGGGCCGTTATCGGGTGCTCCGTCGCCGTGCGGGGCCTCGCGCTTTCGGCGCCGCGCCGCGACGCGACGCGACACGGCGTCTGTTTACGAGCCTCCGCCGCCGCTCACGCGCAGCGCACGCATAAACACGTTTAGTAAATTGTGCTAACGGCGGTACTGTAAACGCCGGCCGCTTCATGGCTAACGATCCACAGCGTCATTCTCCTCACTCGCGGACTATGACACGCCTCTAGCACGCGCAGGAGCTGCCCAGTCACACGCACACACACACGTCTTCATCTCTTCACCACGCCCCGCCTGCGCTTCCCCACAACGGACGTCTCTTCCCCGTCAGCCATCTCTCTCCCTTCCTCCCTCAGACTCACACATCCCTCCCTCACTCACTTTCAGCCATTCTCCCTCGCTATGTTCCTCTCTTCCGCTCCTCGCCATTCTAACCACTAACTCGTAATCTCTTTTATTTCTCTCCTCCTCCTTGTATAGTAGGGTTACCTATTATACACTAATCTTGGGCGTCCGTGAAGCTCGCAAAGCCATTTCAGCAAAACATATTTTATCTTTAACCAAAATTTTGTGCTATTTTTTTGCTTTTAAAATATTAAAATAGTTATTTATTTTTTTCCAATTTTTTTCCAAATGTTGATGGTTTGCTAGCGAAATGTTAAGCCAGCAAATCCATTTGAGCGAAAAACTTTTACTTTATACTGAATATTGTTCTATTTTTCTGCTTTTCAATTATGTATATATTTTTTGCATCTCCCCTTTTTTTGAAAATTAAAAAAAATCATTCCCCGCAGTCGCGGGCTGGTGCATTTCCCGTGCGCAAAAAAGTCCTTGTGGAAGCAAAACTATCTAGCATTTTTTTTCTTATGCAATCATTACTATTATACCTTACTCTATGCAGCTATACGGTTTCCTTTTCTGTACTTCGGACACTACCCATGAAAAATCTGAATTCATTACACACTTTTCAAAATCAACATGGATAGAGATGCTTATCTCCAGATTAAACCTATTCAACAAAATGCATTTTCCTTTACTAACAAACCAATCAAACATTGCTCTAATTAATTGCCTTAACAGTTTCAAAATTGAAAAATAAAAAAAATCGCTAGGTGCCAGCTGGCGCAAATCCAGTGAACAAGTATAGCCCTTCTGGAAGCAAAACGATCAACCATAAAGTTTTCTACTTGCATAACGACGGCCACAATGCTATACATTGTGCCACTATACAACTACATTGTTTTTCATATTTTCACTTCTGACAAATTTTAAAAAATTTGAAACCCATTACATTGCAGTCAAAAGCAACACGGATCGAGTTATAAAAGTCCCAATAAAATCCAAGCAACTGAAAAGTATACATTTTTCTTTACTATCACAATCGAAATTTTTCTTTAACGATCCACGCTAACTCTGATTTTTTCGAAATTGAAAAATCAAGGAATTTCTGCTGTCAGGAGGTGGCGGATCACCTGTGCGCAAGAATTCGCCCTCTGGATGCAAACCTATCCAGGAAAATATAACTCCTTGCGCAACAGTGACCCCTATATAACTATTGTGTTTTTCATTTCTTCACACATGACATTATCCCCCACAAAAAAAGCACATAATTCTGGTTCTACAGAAAATATGTTTTGCTGAAGTAACTTTGCCAACATAACGGACGTAAATCGTGGTTCTGCGCTGGCAGTCGAACAGTGGAATCGAAGACGCAGAGGCGATTGGTGACGGCGGAGTAAATGAGTTCCTGGGTACAGACCAAACAACATTTGAAGGACATTTTGCGTATTACATTTACCGTCGTCTCATTTGATTTAGTCTGCAAAGTGGTAATAATCATCCAGATAAATACATTAAAAAGATATGTATACAATTTCCGTTTAAAGTATTTCAAGTGAAGCAAATATGTTATTATATTTTAATTATTTTAAATTGATATTAAACATTGGATTTACATTGTAATATTTACCTGTAATGTGGAATATTATAAATACGAGCATTTTATATTTCAGAGCATTATTCATATTTTATGAGAACACAGGAAATAAATTAATATTACATATTAATTTAAAAATAAAGAGTTGGTTTAAAAAATATATATTCTCTACATATGAGTTTCCATTTGTCATTTTCTGGCCTTGTTCCAACATAATTTAAAAGATTTGAATTTTCTTTTTATCCTCTGCTTTCTGTGATTCTAGATTTCTCGCTGTTCCTTTCATGCGTGTGCGATATCTGTCTTACTTTTCCGTTTGGGAAATGCAGTCACTTATTTTGCACCCTATTTCGTTGCCTCCACAATTCGTTCCATTTTCGTTCAAGTAAGCTCTCCTTTCTTGTCTGCCAAACAAAATTTCCATCATTTCCTCATTCTCCCCCTCCTTCCAAGGCGTCGTCTCCCCTTGCTCCCCACCACGGGATTAGAATCGTCTCAATCTAGGCCGCGACTCTTGCCCTCTATATTGGGCTGAATTTGCCAGCATTGCCGCTTTCTGAAGAACGACTTTGAACGGGGGTCCTAGGGTTCGAGTTCCGACGATGACGGTTGATTGATTGATTCGCGTTTCCGGGCGCATCCACTACGTAGGTCATTATTCCCGTAAGTGTAGTGCATGTTTTTTCTCGGGAGGTAGCTGTGAGCTTTTCCCCGCTGAATGGCAAGATCAGGCGCTGACCTACCGTCGACTAGCGGGGTTTTCCCTTCAACCAGGTATCTCCCACCAGCGGGGCCCCTCCCCAGCCGGGACAAGCTGTAAGCTCCCGACCTGTCTCCCGGCATGTGTGGTAGTGTAGTGCATGTTAGTGTAAGTACGTGTGTAAGGGGAGAGGATAGAACAAGGAAGAGGAAGGAAAGATCGCGCGCGGTCCGTGGCCCGTTTGTTAGGGTACTGCTCCGGCATTCGCCTGACTAGGTGGATAAGTAAGTTGAATTCTGTGTCTTTCAGCAGGAGAATTTTAGCAGTCGCCCATTGTAATCGATACTTTTCTCCATTTTTACCAATCAATACCAGGCAAATGACGGATCAGAACCCTAACGAACGGGCCACGGACCACGCGAGATCTTTCCTTCTTTTTCCTCGTCCTAGCCTCTTCCTACGCGCGCGCGCGCAACACACACACACACACACACACACGCACACACATACACTTGCATTCGCACATTATCACACATATTGGGAGACGAGTCGAGAGCTTAGAGCTTGTCCAAACTGAGGCGATGCTCCGTTGAAGAGTGTTACCTGGAAGGGGGATATACCCCCAGAAAACTGACGTGGAGGTCACCGCCGGATCTAACCACTCAGTGGGGAAACATTCACTATCACCTCCTGGGTTAAAACATTCATTACACTAACGGTACAAATGACCATAGCAGTTGACTTCTTCGGAAACATCAATCAAAGAATCAATGTTTCTGTTACTGCATTTCACATTTCGTTTTTGTTTTTTTGTATTTTTTTTATATTCTTCCACCTTTCTTTTGTGCAGTTCCTCTGCAATCTTTTATCTCCTATTTTCCTCTCTGTTTCTTTGTGTGCGTGTCTCTCCCAACTTCTTTGCGTCTCACATACACGTCCACAGCACGCGCTGCGCTCCCTCCGTTGTGTGCCGCCCTCTGCAGCTCGTCCGTCCCGGACGTCGCAGATGCGGCCACCGGCGGCGGGGGCGGGGGCGGGGACCACTGCGAGGGACGCGAGGAGTGAGGGGCGCAATAAAATTATTGCTGATTCCGCGAGCGGCCGTGCGCTTGATATTGATTTCCGCGCAGCCACGGGAGCGGCGCGGGGGCGGTGCGGGAGCGGCGCGGGGGCGGGCAGGCGCGGTGGCCAGCCACACACCATTAGTGCAGCCCGCGCCGCGCCGCGCCGCGCCGCCCCGCCCTCGCCCATCGCCCTCGCCCATCGCCCGCGCGCCCATCGCCCGCGCCGCAGACGGCTGTGCGGAGGCGCATTTCCCCCCAGGGGCGCTCCCTCGCGGGCGACGGGCGAGGCACCGGAGGAAATTTCATCCAGAGAAATCGCCTACTTCAGCATCGCGCGCGATTTAGAGGATTCGAAATTTCGCTCATAACTTAAAACCTGGAGGAGAGCGCTAGCATTACTCTTAATCGAATCCCAGGAGCCGGCTGTGTCGCCTGCAAGAGCGGCGTAAACGTTGGAAGGCGGTGCGCTCGTCCTTAAAGGGCGACAGTTTGGGCTTTTTATTCAGCCGTGCATCAACCCGTGGAGAGGGCCCGCGCCGGAGTTCCGTCTCGCTCTGCTGTCAGCTGTAAGGGCGGTCGTTTCTACCTGGGGGCTATCACCTCTGCCAACGGCTGGAAAATAATACAGAAATCAATGCGACCCAAGGGTGAACTCTCGTTGCAGGCAACTACAATTCTGTTGCGGGCCGGGGCATGGGGCGGATAGAATGTGACAGCCATGTCTCTATTTCCTTTCATAAAAATTGATACTGTCATCAACTTAATTTGCTTGACTATTATGGAATGAAAGCAATTTATAAAAGTAATTCATTGGTGTTTCTAAGATTTTCTTACGGATTTTTAAGAGATAAATATATAACAATTATTATTTTATTCTCCGGCAACAGTAAGCGTTGTGCATGCCCCAGAAAGCTTTTCTGCTGAGAAATTCTGCTAAGAAAAAAATTGCAACCGTTTTTGAAAAAAAACAACAATTGTTTAAAAAAGTTGCCCGTATTTTTCGCAAAATTACGCGAATACTACTCACATTTTCGAAAAATGATGCGTAATTTCAAGATCTGTTTATCTGTTATTAAATAACATATTTTATGAACAAACAAATCTTTGTCTTGAATATTGTAGCTGCAGGAAAACGCCAAAAAATTCTGAATCTTTTGAAGTTTTGAAAAACATTTTAAAATGTAATTGAGACTTTATGTAAAGTACTCCCACAATCAAAATATCTGTTTCAAACTCAGAGGACCTTGATTTCCCTTAAATCGATCACGGAGTGTCAATTTTGCAGAAAATCTCAATGGCTTTTGATGCCAGCGCTGACCATCAACAGATTGACCATAGTCGTTTGGTCTTCAATCGATATTTCGGTGTCAGGCACTCGTAAAACATGAATTCTGAATACACCATGTGTTAGAGGAAGTAATTTACTACATAGAGAAAAAGGATTTATTCCCGTTTACGTCACCAGGGTCTGGCAATATGAATTTTTCTAAAATCGCTGTTTTCCGGCGCACGTCTTTCACAATTCTTTCTCTTCATACGAAGTAAGGTGAGAAAATAAAAATTATACTATTTTGTTATTATCTGTTATTGTTAATATATATTTGTTAGACATTACAAAAAATGTTTTCTTTAAACTTTTATTTAAATTGACCTCACATTTCTGTTACTTTCTTCCCGAATTTTAATTTGCCAAAAGTACAAACGCTTGACATTCCGTTTTCAGTGACACAGAATAGTCCAAGTAAGTTATTCTTACTCGGTTTGCTAGTTAATTGCTACAGAGACAAATTTTCACCAAAATAAAACCTCGTCAGGAAATGAATTTATTCACGAATTTTGGAAAGAAAAATATTTAGGGGGAAAGCGAATATTTATTGGGGATCCAAGAACAATACCATGGAATAGGCGAAAACGAATGCGAGAGAAAAGACGTGGGAGAAGGCAAGAGTGAAGGACGAGGGCGAGGAGACGAAAGTGGGAAGAACAAGGGAAAGGGGTTGAGGGGTGAAGGCGCAAGAGTGTAGGAACGAAGAAGGGGGCGAGGGCGGTGCAGAGTGATGGCGATGGCGAGGGGACGAGAGCGAGTGAGCGAAGGCAGGAGGGCCAGGGCGAGAGAGCGACTGCCAGAGGGAGGGCGACGGGACGAGGCGAGGGGCCACGGCATTGGGGAAGGGCGTGATGGCGAGGCGAGGGAGCAAGGCGTAGGAACGAGGGTGTGGGCGAGAGCGAGGGCAAAGGCCGCTCGGAGAGGCGAAGGCGTGGGGGAGTGGGCGAGGACGATTGGGTCAGGAAAAGGGACGAGGGCGTTACGGTGAGGCAAAGAGGGTGAAACGAGGGGATGATTGCTAGTGGGCTTTGGCGAGAGAGAACGCGGGGGAGAGGGGCGAGGGGCGGATAGTGAGGGCGAGGACGAGCGGACGTGGTGAGAGGGCCAAGGAGCAAGACGCGGGCGAAAGCGCAGACGGAGAGGCGAGGGAGAGTGAGCGATAGTCAGGGGTGAGTGATGAGGGGGCGAAGGCGTGGGCGAGGGGACGTGCGGTGAGGTCCCCTCGACCTAGCCCACGCGCCCTCACCGCACATTCCCTCACCCACGTGCGCAAATGGACGAGTGTAAAAATGGCCAGTGTAAGTGGACGAGGATGACGGGGGAGACGAGAGGGCGATAAAAGAAGGGGCGATTGCTATTAGGCGAGGGCGAAGGCGAGTGTGTAAGAGTAAGGAGTGAAGGGGTGATGGCGAGTGGCGAGCGAAGGTCGTAGGCTAGGGGACAAGTCGTGAGGGCGAATGCAAGGGGTCGGGGACGAAGGTGCATAGGATAAGACGTCGGGGGGTGAGCGCGAGTGCGCGAGGACGAGGGGACCAGTGTATGTGCCGAGGGCGTCGGGGCGACTGCGAGACGGTGAAGGAGGAGAGCGCAAGAGTAACGTGAGATGGGCCGAGTGGCAAAGTATGAGAGCGAGAGGACGAGGCGATAGGGCCTGGGCGTGGGTGGGGGAGGGGGAGGGGACGAAAACGAAGATAAGGCAGCCAATTCGAGGGCAAAGGCACGGTCGGAGGATGGGTGGCGAGAGTGCGAAGGACGTGGGGGTGAGGACGTGGAGAGAGGGCGAGGACGAGAGACGACGAGGGGGCAAGGTCAAAGTGCTAAGGGCAAGTGGACGAGGGTGTAGGGGCGAGAGCGAGAGGGTGAGGGAGGAGGGCGCGAGGGATAAGATGAGATGGGCCGCGAGGCGAAGGCGATGGGGCCTGGGCCTGGGCGGGGGGAGGGGGATGGGACGGAAACGAAGGAGAGGCGGTCAAGGCGAGGGCAAAGGCGCGGTCGGAGGGGGTGTGGCGAGAGGGCGAGGGGATGTGGGGAGAGGGCGAATGGGCCAGAACCAGGGTGCAAGGGCGAGGGCAAGTGGACGACGGGTGTCGGGGCGAATGCGAAAGGGCGCCGCGAAGGCATGATGGCTGATTGGGCGGGGCCGCAGCGAGGGCGTGTGTGCAAAAGGCGAGGGGGGGGATGAAGACGGGGTAATGGCTATTGGGCGAGGCGAGGGCGATGGCGAGGGTGGAATGAGGTAGAAGAGAGGCGGCGAGTGGCGAGTGAAGGCCGTGGGCGAGGAGACGAGGCGAGAGGGTGAGAGCAAAGGGACGATGTCGAGGGTGCAAAGGAAGAGGGAACGTGAGGTGAGGGCGAGTGGGTGAGCACAAGGTCGATGGGGTCAGGCCAAATGGAGGGCCGCGGCACGAGGCGTGTGAGCGATGGTGAGCGGGTGAGGGCGGGTGATGGCGTTTGGGCGAGGCCGCGGAGAGGGCGAGTGTGCAAAGAACGAGGGGAGGGGGCGATGAAGACGGGAAATGGCTATTGGGCGAGGGCGATGGCGAGGGTTCAAAGAGTGAGGAGAAAGGCGACGAGTGGCGAGTGAAGGCCGTGAACGAGGGGGCGGGGTGAGAGGGCGAGGGCAAAGGGACGATGCCGATGGCGCAAAGGATGAGGGAACGTGAGGCGAGGGCGTGTGGGTAAGGACGAGGGGACAAGGTCGATCGGGTCAGGCCAAATGGAGGGCCTCTGGACGAGGCGAGCGGGCGATGGCCAGCGGGTGATGGCGAGGGCGAATTGGCGTTTGGGCGGGGCCGCGACGAGGGGGAGGGTGCAAAATGATAAGGGAAGGGGTCGAGGGGAAGGGGCGAGGGAAGGCGGCGAAGGGTGGGGCGAGGGAATGAGGCGAGGAGGAGGGGCGAGGAGGATGGGTTGCGTACGAGGGCGGTGGTGTGTGGGCGGGGTCGCGTGTGTGACCTCCGCCAGTGACCCTGTTTTCTTATAAAGATCCCTGGCCGTGCGCTAAGCAGCTTACGCAGAGATGTGGCGGCGCGTGCGGTATGCCTTAATTCACTCGCGGCGGAGGCCTGCGCGTCGGGTCGCGAGGAAATTCCACGCCAGGGCAGGCGGGGAAGGGGGAGGGGGATGCTGCTGCGAAAGAGGGTCGATCAATGGATGTGGAGGGGAACACGCGGCTCAAAGAACGGAAAGGTCGAATTCAGAAGGATCATTCGCGGAAACGACAATGGAATATAATATCAAAGAATGTAAATTAAGGCAGATATTGGAGAACTGCCAAGGTGAAATGTGTGACAGTCGTTAATATAGAGGACTGTTAAGAAGGGAAGGAACTTATGTTTTGAGTACGTGGAGAATAAATAGGAATGATAATAATTACATTTTTCGCAAGAAAAATTTCTTGTGAGACATTGTTTTCTTGTGAGACATTTTGTTTCAATAATTTCCTCAGCGTACAAAAATTTGACACATTGTACAAATATTTATCTTCCAGGAGGAAAGATTTGGGTTGAACGTTACAATTAACTTTGTGCCCAAAATTGTTTGTGTTTATTGCAGTCTTTTGAACTTCCTTAATGAACTTCTTAAAATACATCATTTTCGAAACATATTTCTTCACGTAACTATGAAAGTCAATGATTGACATGTGTTACTTTTCTTGGGCATCGCTTTGAGAATATTCACTATTTTAGATGGCAAAATATCTATGTCTCTCGTTCTCGAAGGTGACAATACCTCTCAGTTATTGAAACAAATACTCATGATCACAGAAAAATAAAAAGAATGCAAAAACAGGCTTGTTATTCACTACATTGCGGGAATACCATTCAATCATGTTCCTTGTGCTATCTTTGCTGACTCCTTGAATCCATCATTGCCTCTTACTCTTTACATATTTCAAGCTTTCCTTCTCTTTCTGCTGATCCTACATGTCTTCTTTTGTTTCTTTATTTTCTTCTTACTAGTCTAAGAAGTATTCTTAGAAGGCTTTGTTTCATTATAAGTAAAGCCCACAGAAGTGAGAAAGAGTTGTTGTTATGTCTTCTTGAGGTCGGATTTGGGCCATTTTTTTGTTTCACTCCTTCTTTGACCTTTCCACTATTTTTTTTCGCTTCTTACTAACGTAATACTGGTTCATATAATGTTTGCTGTTTTTATGGCTCGGATTTAAACTGCTGGATGTGCGTGTTATAACTTAATACGCAAGAAAGCAAATGTCATCTTGATACTGCACGAAACATGGAGTTGCTATGCATGCTTTACTTTCTTGTAAATTATCTAACATCTACGCCTTTATCTATTTTCTTCGTTATTGTCTTAAGAGTTTTTTGTTTCTTCTTACCGCGCTTTTCGTTCTCTTGCATGACACACCTAATACGAGCTACCAAGTTAGCATGTGATGAAGTGAACACAACTCTAGCATTCCTAGTTCCACGATTATAACAAAGCTCTTGTTTTTCTAAAAGAAGTTATTGAAGGTGCAATATTTCCTTTTATTTACAATTTATTACATCAAATTAATTCTGTATTTTCCAACTATCGTATTACTGTACAAAACTCAGAGTAAATTTCCTTGACTAAAAGTTTCTCAAACAGAAATAATTCTTGACGACCGCGCACTCAAATGAACAATTTACTCTGTTCTTTACATTTCTTGACATTTATTCTTGTCTGATTTACGTTATGCAAATGCTAATGGCACTATTAATAGGGACATACGAAACTTTTTTTAGTTTACTGCGTTTTGTTGATTATAAAAGTTCAGTTTATGTACAACTTTACATTTGTATTTAAACGCTTACTTGCTAACTTATATCAAAAACTTAAATGTAATACATGGTTAAGGGTGCGCTATTGGGTCCTGTTGTCAGATTGGAATTTGGAGGCATTTTAGGGATATACTCGTATTATCAGGTTATTTGTTGTTTTTTATTCGGGTGTTGTTGTTCACATTTTTGGTGAATCTGAATGGAAAAAATAAGTTTGTGGCCAAGTTTATGATGTGATGTGATGGATTTTAGGTTGAATTCTTGATGATGTTGATGGGTGAAGTTGATGGTTGGTGACAAACTGTGGTGCATTAGATAGATTGTATTGCATTATTCTGTGAAACTGTTCCTGAATCAAATTTGAATTTTGTTCAGATTGGTTTTTGCTGCGTTTATCCAGATAAAACAAGCGTACAGCAGTAAAGGTCTTAGAATAGTTTTGTTTGGTAGTGGGCTTTTTCAGTAAATTATAGATTTTAACTGTCGTAGTTTTGTTTTGGCTTGTATTATTTGAGCGTCTATGTACTGTTTTCAATTTAGTTTGGTGTTTAATTTTAATCCAAGGTATTGGGCAGGTTTGTTAGGGGGGGGCAACTTATTGTGTTTTTGTTTATTGTGAGGGAGTGGGAGGGGTGAAGGGACTGAGCTGTGGTTTAATTTGCATTTCATTGGATTTTTAGTTTGTAGGTCCTGCAATCGAGTAAGTTGGGGCATTGTTCAGTTTTTTTTCTGAAATCAGTTAGTAAGTTTCCCTAGGAGAATATTTGTGTATCGTCTGCAACTTGAGCTATTTGGATGTTGTTTAATTTATTTAAATCTGCTACATATAAGTTGAAATGTGTGGGTGAAAGTGAAGAACTTTAAGGAGATTCTGTTTTTATTATTATTATTATTATTATTATTATTGGATTTGAGTGGTTGTTTACATTTACATAAAAGTTCCATTAAGAAAGCTATGGATGATTGATTTGATGTAGCGTAGTGTGCTAATTATTTTATCATTTACAATAGGTCTTGATGTCATGTCCTATTAAAGGCCTGGGTGATATCTATAAAGATTCACCCAGTGAATAGTATTTTTTCTGGGCTGTGTAAATGTTTTCGAAGATCCCAACTGGTTGGAGCTGTGTATTTTTTTTCGGGGGGGGGGGGGGCTAATTACCGAGTGGTGATTGTCGGCAACATTTGATGATGTGTATTAAAGTACATGTGAACACTGAAGCTCAGTTGATGATGTGGTTGCAGTTGTTTCTAGAATGGCCATAGTCTAAATACCTCGAGCACATTAAGAGATCTTTCGGTTTTCTTCGTGTTTCAGTATTTACTTGGTGATTATAAATTTGAGATATTGTGAGGGTACGTTGCATTGGCTCGTCTCCATTGCACTCTGCTGCTGCCAGCGTGTGTGGTGTGGGTTGCTGAGCTTTCAACGTCTTGAGTCGCATGGGAAGCAGCGGATCGGCGCCCCCCGAGCGCAGCTGCACTTTCGGAGTTGGCTCCCCGCCCGCCCTCGCCCTCACTCTCGCCCTCGCCCTCGTCCTCGCCTCCTCCCCCGCACCCGTCCCCGCCCCCACGCCCGCCCCCACGCCCGCCCCCGCGCCCGCTCCCGCGCCCGCCCCTCGCCCTCATCCCCGCCCTCGCCCCCGCCGCCGCCCCCGCCGCCGCCCCCGCCGCCGCCCCCGCCGCCGCCCCCGCCGCCGCCCCCGCCGCCGCCCCCGCCGCCGCCCCCGCCGCCGCCCCCGCCGCCGCCCCCGCCGCCGCCCCCGCCGCCGCCCCCGCCGCCGCCCCCGCCGCCGCCCCCGCCGCCGCCCCCGCCGCCGCCCCCGCCGCCGCCCCCGCCGCCGCCCCCGCCGCCGCCCCCGCCGCCGCCCCGCCGCCGCCCCCGCCGCCGCCCCCGCTCCCGCCTTCGCCTTCGCCTCCGCCTCCGCCCTCCTGCCCTTCCTCGGTATCCGCGCGTATCGATGCCTCGCGGCGGCCCTGCCGCGTGCCCTTCCTTGGAACGCAGTCACGTGACGTTGCATTGATTCCGCGATGGGTGGGCCGTGCGTGGGGGCGGTGCGATCGAAAGCGCCAGACGCATCCCGATTCGATATTTTTTACTATGATGTTGTGATCAGAACACAAAGGCTGTGCCTGCCGTGTTGTTTACTTATTAAAGGCACACACATAAAGAATGTTCACAACTTCTCCGGAAAAGTGGTGTTGTGGTAAGTTGCTGGAGCCAAATCGTAAAACACGTAGGTACCACAGACGCATAAAAATTGATGGTGTTTACATAATCCCTTCCACAATTCAAAAACTGTAAAACTGCAGATTTCCTTGAATTTTATGTTGCATGAAGAATTCTAAATTTTGGAAGTTATTTTGGTACGTGGTTTGGTATATGTACGTTTTATTTGTGAGGATTTTATATAATTTATATCAACAAATATCATTTATATCAACAAATTTGTATACTTTATTAAAACATGGTTTCTAGTTCCGTATTACGTTTAATTTATTCTTTTTATTTACTTGTCTTTGTTCTGCTTGTTGCGTGTTCACTGCTTGTCATAAGCATGCATGTTACAACCGTGGAAGATGATACGTTGTAATATAGTCTAATAATTTTTGTTTTCAGTTTGGTTAGTGTCCAAAAATTGAGTTATTTCACTTTTTCGCCCTTCACCATTTCTGACTTGCAGACTTTGAGACAATGTCCCGTTGTTGCCTTCAGGCAACGTCCCGAAAGTGATGTTATTCTTGTTACCTTACGATGTAGTTGGTGCACCTTCATTCTCGCTGTCCGGCACCTTTTTTAAATCCACTGACCTGATAGCGTGTGCTGTTTGCTGTACTCTGCTGTATTATTCCCTCGCGAGTGTCTTTAGGAAGCTTCTAGAGACCTGCGCCTCTTCGCTGTCGCTCTTGCTCCACGTTCTTCGCTTTCTTTTCTCTGAGCTTCACACACGACACCTTTCTACCATTTCAGCCAACATACTAATTCGGTCTTACCTAAGATTTCTCATTGGCCTCATCTTTCTTTACACTATCAACTTCGTTCAATTTTTCATGATTATCGCCCTTATTTTTCACTCTTGTGTTTCATCAGTCTTTTTCTACTCCCACATTTTCACGGACATCGTCCAGTTAATTTCACTTATCATTTTCATTGATTTTTGTTTAAAATTTCATTTGGTTCTCGCTTTACCAACCTCTAGTCGGTCCCTCCTCAACTCGTTTCTTCCCCAACCCAGTCTCTTTTCACCTCCGTGTCTCGCACCCAGAGATTCGTTATATCGGCGAGTTTTCCTGCTCACAATCAGACGAATCTTCATTACCCATGTTTATTATTCTTAAGCCAAACCATTCAATCTTAGCGTCCGAAGTACCTGGCAGTGCTAGTGAAGAGTCTATCCATTGGGACGAGCGAACTCTACTGCAAATTAGTCCCTAGATACAGAGAGTAGCGCAACCGCCGCAATTTAATATCCACTCACCCGATAGCCCCTCCAGGCAGCAATCAGGAGCTGAAGAAAAATTATAACAATTCGTGATGTTATAGAGATGTTTAAGATTATTAATATTGATATGGGATAGATTCATGGTTCTCAACACACAGAATACCGTACAGTTCTAATTCTCCTGTCAACTGGATATAAAATGGCGGGATCGGGATAACAATGGAATGCGCTACTCTCTGTATCAAGGGACTCTACTGCAAATCGGGTCGCGACAGTGGAGCGATCTCCAGGAGGCGCCGACTAGTTCCTCGTTTCTCCGCGCCCGCTAAGCCGCAGCACGAGCGTTCAAAACTGTTAAATAAATTTAAACTTTGCCACAAAGAGGGAGCGCAGCGGAGAATGGAAAGACGTTGCCGAGAGACCGGGAGGAAAACTTAACTCTGTGCACTCGGTTTTGCATTGAATGAGTTCAGCTGAGACGCCGCGCCGGGAACGGAGCGGAGGGGAGTGGCTGTGGCGGGGAGGACAAATCCAACCGCATCTACTGGGCTGCAAGAAGCGTGCTACTCGCCCATCGCAACTAAATATTTTATAGAGAGACGTTGCGATAGAAGAACTAGTTGCGTTGAGTTTCTAAGTTCATTCCAACTCTTGTATTTTGTTTCATCGGAATATATTCTCACTAGCTAGAAAGCTAGGTCGAATTCCCCGCTATGTGGAGGAGAATTGTAGCTGCTCTGGTAGATAGTTTTCCGTGGTTTCTCCGATCACCACTAAACGAATGGTGGAGTAGAACCCTAACAATCTACCCAAGGACCGCGCGCAATCCATGGCGCGAACCGTTATCTTCCTGTCCTATCCTTACCCCTTCCCAATACATACTTCCACTTACATGCGCTACACTACCGCACATCTCGGGAGGCCGGTTGTGAGTTTAGAGCTTGTGCTGGTTGTGCCGGTGCCCGGCTGGTGGCAGATACCTGGTTGCGGAAACCCTGCAGTCCAACGTGTAGGTCGACGCCGGATCTCTCCATCCATCCGGAGATCACCGCCGCCTCGCGCTATAAAACATGCACTACACTCACGAGACTAGTGACTTTAGCAATTCACGCGCCCGAAAATGCTAATCAACCAATCATATTAATGTTATTAGTGTTATCAATGACGGTGACGGCGCTCGGCCCGTGCTGCGTTCGCCTGCAAAGGGGAAGACAAGGAAATGACCTTGACGAACAGTCGGTCCTCGTACGTGCGCATGTTCAACAGATGAAGCACATGTTGGTAGTTGACCGCGGTCGCCCTCGTGTCCTATTAGGCCTCGGACGCTTCATCGCAAGCAGCTACGTCATGGGGTTCAGGACATCAGCGTGAAATTAAAAGTTTTTCTAGAAGTCCGTTTCTTCTGTAGGATTGTTTCAAATGGAATAACAACAATTTCATTCCAAAAACGTACGTGTTGAATCATTTAGATTCTTTAGATTTTGTTCGTGGCATGGTTTGTAAAAATTCCAGTGAGTCGCAGTGGTAATGAAACTTAGGTGTTCTTTGTGTGTGGAGGATCTTGCTGTCATTGGATGTGTAGCCCCTGTGGGCGCGGGCCTCCAGTCTTCGTCGCTTGGCGTCGCGTGGCGTCGCGTGGTGTCGCGTGGCAGCGCGTAGCGTTGCATGGCGTCGCAACGGGTTGCAGTGGTATTACGTCGCGTGGTATCCCATATCATCGCATGGCGTCGCAAGGCGTCGTAAGGCGTCTCATGGCGTCGTATGGCATTGCAAATCGTCACATGGCGTCGCAAGGCGTCACATGGAGTCGCATGGCATCGCAAGTTATCGCATGGCGTGGCATGGCGTTGTACGGCGGCCTGTGGCGTCGCGTGCCATCACGTAGCGTCGCATGGTGTCACGTCGCGTGGCAGTTTCTGTTGGTGTCCAAGTGCACATTCCCAAAAGCATGAGAGTTCTACATTTTGAATTTTGAATATCTGATCTGATCTTTCCCTTGCTATGCAGAAAAATATATTTTTCAACGATACACATTTTACAGAGCTATTATCAATAAATTTTTAAAATGACAGTATTTTCAGACAGTGCAAAAATAAAAATATAGTATAACACGCCTTCGTATTTCTGCTTCATTGAAAATTGAGTTGGAAGTTCGATGTGTGGAAGTTGTAAACAGAACTTTTTTTTATATAGTGTAGTTTTTTAAATAGTGGGAAATCCAACTGGCGCCTTTTCCCTCCTTGAAAAAACGCCATTTAAAATTAAAGAGAGAAACACCGCAAATACACTGATGAAAAAGGAATTTAACAGATTTTTAAGTGACGAGTGACACAAAAATGATAAAAAGTAAAGTAAAATACCACAAAACTAGTCACACGTCACGTCTTGCTTTTCATATTTACATTTTCTCGAATCACGACGAACAGCAACAGGAAATAGAAATCTTATAACATGACTGATGAAAAGTCTTACCTCGCAAAGACCGTCACGTCCACACTTTGGAAGTTCCATGAATTGAGAGTCTTTCAGTGCGGCGAGCGCCGCGCCGCGCCGCGCCGCGTCGCGTCGCGTCGGGGGAATGTCTTGGGGGCGGGGGCGTTCGGGCAACTTTTCGAAAGGCTTCCGTGACCGCGCGCGGGGAACCGGCGCTGCTGACGCGGCGACGTGCGGCTGTCAACGGAAATAATGAATGGACGTCCGGCGCCCATGACACCGCCGAGCGCAGCCGCGCGGCGGCGGCGGAGCGGCGCGGCGCGACGCAGCGCCGCAGAACTTCGGCAATTAGCATCGCGAATCTTAGCAGCAAATGGAAAGTGTCAACGTGCGCGCGGGTTCGCGACGCGACGGCCATTTCTCTTGGGACCGTTTCGCTTCTTCCCCGGCGTCGCGACGCCACGCCACGCCACGCCACGCCACGCCACGCGACGCCACGTGACGCTACGGGACGCGTCGAGACGTCGCTAAGCAAGTGATGGAAAACACGCGCCTGCTTCTTTTGAAGCGTTACTTAACGGACATTTTTTTTGGTCAGGGAAGACTGCTA
This sequence comes from Acheta domesticus, assembly GCA_031308135.1. NCBI lineage: Eukaryota > Metazoa > Arthropoda > Insecta > Orthoptera > Gryllidae > Acheta > Acheta domesticus. The sequence continues at coordinate 69,418,247 of JAHLJT010002406.1, read as the reverse complement.
ACATTTTCGCTTGGGAATACTTAGACCACTCTTCAGAAAATCACCCACTTCACAGAGTCGCTTTTTTTCTCTTCAATCTTGAGTGTTTCCTCTTCTTTCTCGTAAAATGTTTTCTTGTTGATTAATAACGAAGTAATGTTGTTCTTCCGCATTTTAATTTTGATATCAGTTACATCGTGGACGTACTGTCACATTACAGCAAACTCACTTCACTTTCTCACAAAATGAACTAACAAATAAACTAGACTTGAAATCGCAATTCACTTTCTCAAGGTTTTTCAATGTATTTATCTCAAATAGAGTTATAGTTATCTTAAATAGAAATTACTCTCACATCTAAATAAAGAACTTTAGATATCTCTGAGCAGGAGTACCTCAAGTTTCACTACTCTCGTCACTGCTTGTCACTTTTTGCATAGTACTTACGTTGAAGGTTACGTAATGCTGCGACGAAAAAACGGCAATTTTTTGGCAGTGGGTCTCTGAAACCGAAAAAGTGGATTATTCATATTCCTGTATGTAGTAAATTATTTCCTCTGTCACGTCAACGACTCAGAAAAATTGGTTTATGGCAAATCGTCTGTCCGTCCCTTCGTGTATCTGCCTGTCCGTCTGTGAGCAACACTAGTGGCAAAATCGTAGGCAGGATTGATATGAAAATTAATTTTCGTCGATCGATCTGACTGATGGCAGGGACGCATGAATTTTTAACGGATATTTTGGTTGGGAGCGGGGGTACTTCAAATGAATCCTCAGTTGCGTTTCCAATGTTTAATAATTTTTTTAATCATTTAATGCTCCAAATTTTTATTACAGTTGTTTTTTCCTGTAGAGAAAAATATACTGATAACAATTATTCCATTCAGTTTTCAAAATATTCGAAAATTCCAGTGGTTTAATTTTTTAAGTGTTTTCCTACCGCTACAATATTGAAAATACAGATTTTTCTTAAAGTGTTGTACATTTTCTGTGTATAGTAAGTAGTTTTTTGCCACATAGAGGCAATTTGTAAAATTACACTTTAAGCGATTGAGTAAGCCCAGAAAGCTCCAGTCAGCATGATGGTCAACGGCGGAGATTCACAATAATTCATTTCATAAATGCTCAAGTACTTCCGTTACTAGGAAGAAGCGCACAATTATTGGAAGTCCAGAACCAAACACATGACATTTTTGCGTTTGGCCAGCCGGATACAAATTGTGGTTTCTTTCTTCGAAAAAACTTTAAATTGTTCATTGCGTTTATCGGTTTTCAACTGTGCCTTATCGAACTTTGTTGCAAATCGACTTCCCGCCCCTTCAAGCCTACATAATTCCTGGCCGTCCAGTCGGATTTAATCGATTATTCCAGCGATTAGTCGAGGAAAAGCGTCGGAAGGGCGTGGCCACGAGCAGCCGCGCCGTCTCGCCCAATCAGCGCCCGCGAAGCGTCGCCCTCGCAGCCTCGTCCCCTGATTTATTTCTGTTTACATCTTAGCCCGAACCTGCCAGAGGGACGTCAATAGATTGATTTCCCCGCTTGTTTATCTGCTCCCTTACAGTTTGTTCACTGTTGATAATATGTGATCCCGACCTTAAGTGAAACTGGGGGACAGGATAATGGATATCCTGATAAGCCTCCCGGTAGGGGCTGTCATACATTTTGTTCCGTTTCGTGTATAAAGCTCTTCGTTTTTTTGTCGGATTGGAAACTTTCGAACAGTGCTCTTCCTTATTATCGTAAGCATAATGACCTCGAAAATACGTAACAGAAACATGAAAGATTTGTGATGTTTGATAAAACTGTAGATATGACTAATTGATCAATGACATCAATTTTCAAAGGTTAATTTGAGAAACTGAACTTTCTTAGATACTTTCTTCTCGCTTTCACAATCTATAAAAATCTATTGACGGCAAAACGTCCGTCTCAGAGACTTCTCCTCCAGACTGTGACTGGAATCGACCTAACTAGCTAGTATGAAAACTCCGCCATCATCGAAGCTCGAGCTCCTGATCAAAGGCGTTACAGAAATGACTGTCATGCTGGCTCTTAGCTAGCTCAGACGTTGTTCGCCAAGGCCCGCTTTGTCACAGCGTCCCCAAATGTATCTCACAATCAGTAGCGTAACGTTCGGGTCCGCAAGGCCCGCAATGTGGGCGGGCCCGGGTAAAAGAGGGTCCATTTCTGAGGGATATTTTTATTATTTAATACATTAACACTACTTATGTTTACTATACACTTTTATAAAGGGGGCCCGGATAAAAGTTTTGCGGGCATTTCGTTACGCTACTGCCTTGGTTGCACATGAAGAAGAAACTCGCCATAATGTTTTGTAAAGGACAAACTAGTTCGACAAATTGTCATGAACTCTAGTTACATCAAAACAGTTACAGTATATCCTTCCATTACAGCATATCAGTTATCTAACTCGAAGAATGTTCTAGATTTATTAGATACGTTGTGTTCATCAGTTCTGTGCTCCTTTGCAGAAAATGCTTTATTTGTTGAATACAAATACGTGTACGAAAGGCGAGTATTAATAAAGTACAAAATCATTACTTGGAAAATAATATAGAATATTTTTATTTGTTCCAGGTGAGTCCATTCAGAGCGTAGTAATTTCCTATACAAACCGTGAGTACAAACTAATTTATTTGCGAACGATAGAAAATAGATTCAGAAAATCCTCTCTATAGGAAATGGCATAACTGGAAATGAGACCCTAGGAAGCCTAAACAGTTTAAAAGATAATTTCATTAATGAATTGTCCAAAGTTAAATGTTTTTTTTTCATTTATTTATAGTAGCATCGACAGCTAAGGTTATTAGCGACTGAAAACTTGTACTCGTACACTGGTTTAACATAAGTTAAATGATTATTTCACTGAATAATTGCAGAAAACATCTGAACGATCTATGTTGTCTGCGAGCCATTGTGTGGATAAAAAATTAAATCATAATGAATGATTGAGGCTTCCGGGCGCCCGACTGGTATCTTAATTAGTTCCATAGGGGCAGTGAAAGGTGGGAGGTGGCGGTGTTCCCCCGCTGGAATCCGGCCCGGAACTCCAACCACGTCGGCTTCCAGGGAATTTCTCACTGCAGGTCTCTCTTAATAAATAGAGTGATGCGTCGTCAAGTTCCATTACACGAATTCACTTCTCGGTGTATTATCTGTTCATTCACAAGGGAGAAACATTTTCTCATTTTTATTTCTAGAGAGAGATTTTTTCATAGTGTTTATTCACAATTACACAAACCTTTGTTGTTTTCTTCTTACTAGTAACGTACAGATAAATTATTCGGAATTCGTAGTTAAGACCGGAAGCGGTTTGTTTATTTTCTGTAACTGACCCTGGCGTCGATTTTTAAAGAGATGTTTTGCATCATCATAAATATTTTCTTTCCCCAGTTATTCCTTCTGTGTGGAATCAGCAGCCGCGCATAAAAAGAGAATCCCACGAGGAAATTATTCTCTCTAGACTCGTGGGACTTTGGATAAACACAAACGAAGAAAGACAAGAAATTGGCTGTAGAGAATGCTAGGATGAGAAGCTCACTAAAGGTTCGAATGAATTCCAAGGGATGTTTAGTTTTCTACAGAAACCATAGAAAAGTATGTAACATCTTCTTTATGTATGATTTACATTTTTTTATTCATCAATATGGCTACGTTTTGCGCTTACATGATGTTTCATTCTTTTAGTCTTCCTTATTCATAATATTCCTTTCATTAATTTTGTTTCATCCAAACATTCCTTCATTTGTTTTGAAGTTTTTCTCACTCAGTATGGTCCAGGCAATCTTCCTTGTTTTCTTTGTTTTGGTGGTTCTCTTGTCTCTCTTTTCTGTTAATAGTAAAATCTTTTCTTTTTTGTAACACTAGGCAATTAGAGACTGTACCGAATATGAAAAAGGAAAATAATATAGTGTAACGAGTCAAAATGTCACGGATGTATATGAAGAAGACGTTCATGTGCACGACCTGCTTGAGTTGGAATGACAAGTTGGCAGGGTCGGACGCCATTGTGACCGACAATGAGTTAAGTATCTCCACTGCAGGAAGGTTTCAAGGTAGAGATGCGGTCGCAGGTTCGGACCGCTATGCCATGCAGATCCACCAGGAGGCGTATACGAATGACAGACAGAATGAATTCAATTACATTTATTCCTCGCAGAGCGCAGTTACACGTCTGGAGCTATAGTGAGCTGGCCACTCCTAGCTCCAAGGTTATTTATTAGTTTTTAGTGGGGGAAGATGTCCCGTGGTGGGGGCGCCTTCCGCACTGGTCACGTGGGTCCGGGCCAGCGCCAGGGTGCAGAGGTCGGACGCCGGTCAGGCGTCGTTTGGGGTGAGCTGGCACAAGGGTGCAGGGTCCAAGACCCAGCCAAGGGTGACAGCTCATGCATGTGAGTTGGCGCCGGAGAGCAGAGTCCGGGCGCCGCTTTGGCGCCGCTCAGGCGCCGCCAGGCCTCGTCACCGTCGAGGGCGTCGTCGGGGTGAGCTGGCACAAGGGTGCAGGGTCCAAGACCCAGCCAAGGGTGACAGCTCATGCATGTGAGTTGGCGCCGGGGAGCAGAGTCCGGGCGCCGCTTTGGCGCCGTTCAGGCGCCGCCAGGCCTCGTCGCCGCCGAGGGTGAAAGGCTCGGGCTATTTGCAGTATCAATACTGATATGCCCTTGCTGGCGGTGACTCGTCGTGCCAACATGACTCCTCCCCCCTATCTCCGGAGTTGCCGTCCCCGGCAACTGGCGGTGTTTTCTTAACACATCTTAGATAAAGTGCATATAGATGTGTACGTGCTAGAACTATTATAATACAGATTAGTACAATTATAACACTAAAACTAAGGGATGATACAATGATAATGGGATCACTAAGGGGCTTAATTGGTTCCAGATTTGTTTTTAAGTTGTCTATATTGAGATGAGACAACTGGAATTTGATTGTATGATCTATCTTAGGTTTTTCGTTGAATTCCGGGAGAATGAAATGGTGAGTATAGTTGGTAGGCCGGGGTTCGAGGGTCGCTCCCATGGTGGAAATGGGGCACGTCTCGTTTGTGGATATTATATTAGTGCCTTTTAGTTGGATGGCGGTGTGGTATCGAGGACAGGTTTGAAGGATGACTTCTGCAGTAGTGCTGGAAAAGAGCAAGTGCTCTTTTGTTAATAGAGCGAACAGTTTAATGTTGTTTGTTGCAGACGCGAAGTTGCAGCCAGCAGTATTAGTCAGGTTGCAGGGGTTTGCTTGTACGTTCTTGAGGTTGCATACAAAGTGCTGGGTGCCTTTAATGCACGATGTGCCTGTCCATTTGGGCGTAGAACCCTGTAAGTAAAACCTTTCAGGTGGAATTAAGATAAGATTGTTGTCAGACGGAACAGGGTAGACTGAATACAGTTGGAAGTCACTACCGTCCGTTATTGGGACGGATAAAATTACAATTAGTTCGTGACCAAGTATCATTACTTGTGTTGTTGTAAACTTCAAATTCTCGTACAGATGGTATGGATCGGCTTTCAAAATCACTTTCACTGGATATATGGAACGTAAATGAGTTGCAATATTAATTACATCTTCTCTGGAGAAAAGTTGCACATTTGTTATGCCACTAAACGATAAGCTGACGGTTTCTTCGATGGTTGTTATGATTTTGCGAATTTTATCGAGGCACAGTGAAATGTACTGCACATGCTCTAGAATGCCTATTTCCAAGTTCTTTTTTGTAACAGTGTTTGTATAATACCCATATTCATGCGAATTTGGCTCATTGAATCATAAAATTTTTTTGATATGGAGTTACTGAAGGAAATCAACTTGTTAATGTGTTCAATTTCGTCCGTTCGGCTGACCCGTAGCGAGTGAATTTGGTTTTCTAGGTTGTCAAAATCATCTTGGTCCAAATTTCCTGATACGAATTTAATTGCCGTGCCTAGACCATTAATAAGGCCCCTTCGTAGCCGCGGCTCGGGGGTCGCAATCTTATTTAATTCGTTACGAGTATCTTGTAGCGCCCTTGTAAGTTCGTGGAAAAGATAGGGGAAACTATTGTTTGCCTGCGAGAGTAGTGAGGCGGTTGTATCCTGGACGTCGTCTAAGGATGAGGAAAGTTTGCTGAGGTTTAAATTAAACATGAATTTGTGATATTCATGGATTACGACGGCCGGCCCCTCCAAATTTGCATAGAAACCAGGTGTTTCTATTGGCTGAGCTATGATTGCACCAAGTCCTGCGGTGATCCTGTAATAGGAAGAGATTTTCTCTTAGGTTTTATGTTCCGAAAATTCCTTACATGCATTCTACCGTTTTTCATTTTGCAATGAATTCGATTTCCTTCAATCTTTACTATAGTGCCTTCATTATACAGGTTGCCGGATTTCTTATTTCGCGTATTAGGGTTGAGGACATAAACGACTTCGCCTATTGCGTAGTTATGTTGGAAATTTGAGATGTTTGGTTCAGGGCGAGTTTCTTGTAAGGCGCGGTGTTGGTCATTCTGCCTTTGAAGGTATTCGTCGATTCTGGTGGTTGGTGTGAAAATATGCTCTAATGCGTCATAGTGTGGGCCGTAGAGGATGTTGAATGGAGGACGTTTTGTGGTCGAGTGAATGGAGGAATTGTAATTGAGAATGGCGGTTACTAAGAGTTGATCGAGAGGCGTGAACTTATCATTGTCTCTGAGGATGCGTAGTTTTTCGAGTAGCGTGGAGTTAAGCCTTTCCACGGGAGAGTTTGATGACGAATTGAGAGGAGTGGTAGCGTGATAATTAATGTTCAATGATTTGCAATATTCTTGAAGGAGCCGGTTTTCAAATTCTCCTCCCTGGTCGTGAGTGATGTTGGTGGGGAAACCGTGGTGTGAAAAGAAAATCCTTAGTTGATTGAGAGCGGCAAGCGCCGTCCCGTTAGGTAATATGTAGCCTTGCCCGTATTTTGAGAAAACGTCAACGATAGTGAGGATGCGGCTTTGTTCGAAACAAAACGTGTCGATATGGATTTGAGCGAACGGGTGGTCTGCTGAAATGGGCCCTTGGTTTTCTACCTGGTTGGGATGCCGTTCGTATTTATTTCTTTGACAGGAATTGCATTGATTGATAACGTTACGGATTTGTTCCCTCAGGTGGGGCCAGTAGAATCTAGTCTGTAAGTGTTCTACTGTTTCTACGATACCGTTGTGATTAATGGCGTGGTACTGTAAGATTAGCTGTTTTTGGGTTTCAGGATTTTCTACATCTTCTAATAATTTTTTGCATCTAATGATTATTAGTTCTGATGTGAATAGTTTTTGACAACAACGAATAAAAGGTATTTCGAGGGTCAAATCCTCAAAGTGAACTGCATACTTATTTGAAGGCGTAATGAGTTTGGGGAGGTTTTTCTCAAAGTCTTTGGTAGTGGCGTCGTGAGTGACGATTAGTGTATGCCGAGTGTTCTTTTTAAAAAGTTTTTGCTCAATTACTTTTGGAGAGGTCCCGTATTTTACAACAATTTGGTTTTTGTTCATGTTCAAATTTCGTTCGGACATTTTCAAGGTGAAGATCGGATTCTCCTCATTTGAATGGACTGTTTGGTTGTCGGCTTCGTCAAGATAGTCGTGATCTCCGGCGGTAGCAATAACGGAATGTGTTTCATCATTCGCGTTTAATTCTATCCGCGACAGGGCGTCAGCGACAAAATTTGTCTTTCCTTCTACATATTTGATAGTAAAATCAAATTCTCCGATTTTTAACTTCCATCTGTAGAGGCGGGAACTCGGATCTTTTAATGAGGAGAGCCATTGTAGTGGGCGGTGATCGCATTCGATCTGAAAATGCCGCCCCCATAGATACGGCTTGAAATGTTTACAAGAGTCGACGATAGCTAGCAGTTCCCGTTCAATAGTGGAAAATTTCCTTTCAGCTGGATTGAGACTGCGTGAGTAGTAACAAATGGGATGCCCTCCTTGCGAGAGTACGCTCCCGATGGCGTATCCTGAACTATCGGTAGTAACCGTGAACGGTTTGTCGAAATCTGGATAGTTTAGTACTGGGGCATTAATTAGAAGAGTTTTTAAATTTTCAAAAGCATTTTTGTATTCTGTGTTTTCAGTATCAATGATTGATCCCTTCTTTAGACATCTTGTTAAGGGTTGTGCGATCTTGGCGAAATCTTTAATAAATTTTCGATAAAATCCCGCTAACCCGAGAAATTGTTTAATTTCCTTAACTGTTTTGGGGGTGGGGTATTCTTTAACTGCCCTGATTTTGTCTGGATTTGGTCGCACGCCTTCCCTAGAAACAATGTGACCCAAGAAGGCCACTTCTTTATGTAAGAACTCCGTCTTATCTAGTTGAATTTTAAGATTTGCTTCTCTAAGCTTTTGGAATACTAATGCGAGATGTTGAATGTGTTCTTCAAGCGACTTACTGAAAACAATGATGTCATCGAAGTAAACGAAACAGAATTTATACAGATAAGGGCGGAGGACGTTGTCCATCACGCGCTGGAACGTTGCTGGGGCGTTTTTTAATCCGAATGGCATTCTGTTGAACATGAGGTGTCTATTATTTACAGTAAAGGCAGTTTTCTCTATGGATCTGTCATCTAGTTCTATCTGATGAAACCCTTGGGCGAGATCTAAAGTGCTGAAATATTGGCACTTGCCGAGGTTATCAAGTATTTCCTCGATTTTTGGGACAGGGTATTTATCCTCAATCGTCTTTTGGTTTAGAGTCCTAAAGTCTACTACCAAACGCCACTTCTTTTGCCCTGAAGCGTCAGGCTTCTTTGGCACAACCCACACAGGGTTTCGGTAGGGTGATTCACTGGATGTGACTACGCCCTGTTCTAAAAGTTTCTCTACTTCTTGATCTATAATTTCCTTCAAGTGGGGGGGGTAGCGGAAACTTTTATGGTATACTGGCTCTTCATCCGTAGTACGAATGTAGTGTTTTACCGTATGTGTGAATGAGAGATCGCATCCAGGGTAGTAAAATATGTCCGAATAGTCGGAACACAACGCGGTTAGGGCTTCCCGTTCAATATCATTGACATGTTGGGTTCGAAGGTATTCACTGACATCTTTATTAGTAATGGAGTTCATCTCTAAGTTCTGAACATTTATACTGTCGAGCGGTTCAGCGAGTACCGGTTGCTCAAAATCTGCTTCTAATCTGGCGGGGTAAGAGACATAGTAATTTTCGGCACGCAAGATAGCATCTGGAAAATAAACTCCATTGTGTTTGAAGTGAGGCACATATACATCACCCTGCCGTATGTTCACAGGAACTTTTGTGGAGAGTGAGTTTAGGTTTTCCTGAATCATATTTTGTTTGTACGGCGAATACATATAAAATGGTATTACCCTATCTCCCAAAGTAACTGTATTTTCATTATAATCAATCTTGGCTTTTAGTTTGACAAAATCAGCCGTGCCAATTAAGGCGTCAAAATACCGATGCCACCTCATTACCCTGAAATTAACTGGAGTTTTTATTTCATACTCGGAAAAAATCGGAAATTGTACATTATTATCTCCTAAGGTTTGGGCGTGCACTGACTGGATGCAAAACGACTCCTTAAAGAGGTATTCTGGAAAAATCGAGTGGGCGACATCCGGATTCATCATTGAATTACACGCGCCACTATCAATTAAGATTTTCAGTCCGTGCAGAGTGACAAAAGGTAACTGTGGCGCGTTATATATACTGTTTAGGTCTTCGACCTGGACGACTGGGCCTTGTGAAAATCCTGCTGATTAGTTTCATCTATATCAAATTGATCTGTTGGCAAATAACTTTGATCATTTTCCGGGCAGTACTCATAATCATTGACAATATCGTATGAATCTTCCGCATTTTCGCAAGTATTGGATAAATACGAAAATTCATCCTCCGGTTCATAGTGAGTGTTTAGATTTCCTCTGATTGTGGAAACGCCTGACATCGGTCTTGGGAACCTAGAAGGGTCTTGTGGGGTGAAACGCCTACCTATGTTGGTGGGGGTTGGATAAGGGCGAGCGCCCTGTCCTACCGGCCTCGGAGGCAGCGCGATCTGACCTGTCGGTCGCGAGATTTGTGCGGCTTGCCGCGTATCCGGCGGGTGATTATACTGGGGCGCCTGAAGGGGGGTCATCCGATTCTGATTACTGAATGCCTGAGATGTTCCTTGCATAGGCGCACGTGAGAAATTCTGGTTCTGAGGTCTCTGCCGTGGGGAGAAAATTGGTGCAACAAAAGGGTTTGGTAGTGGCACTTGTTCATAATTGGACCTATATGATGGATGAGGTTGTTTGTGGGAAAACCTCAACTGATCTATATATTGTCATATGCTTTTTCGTTATCATATGACCGGCAGCTTCTAAGGGCACTATCGAGATCCGCGACCTGACAATAACGAAGGTAAGAACGATATGGTTCTAAAAGCCCTGATTTAAATGTATTTAACCCTAGCTCCTCGATTTCTTTAACTTCATTCCTAAAATACCTGCTTGGTAATTGATTTTGCAAAGATTTGTATAGCGCAAGACCAAGGAACATAATCGTTCGTGATAATCAGCATACGGTTCACTTAGCTTTTGGTAACAATTAGAAATTTCTTTAAGTAGCAGCCTCTCGTCCTTCATATCACCATATTTCCTCATAAGTTTTTCTTTGAGTCTATTATAACTCGAGTTGGCTTCTACGTCTAAAATGCTCCGTGCATCCCCTTTTAACTTGGACTTTATTACATTGAAAAAAAATTCGTTAATTAATTCTGCTTGCGGTGCTCCTTCAGGTCTTTGAAAATTTCTTAAAAACGACTCGCTCCTTGCTAGGAAATAATCCAGACTACATGATGCAGTGCCATCGAATTCTGGCAACAGCTGGATATGTGCATACTCAAATTTTGAAATTATATCGTTGAATGCCATACTTGAATCGAATTTAAGTTTAAATTTTTAACAGACGTGGTAATAAATGAATCAAATTCGTTTGAACTTGGGTTTACAGATAAATCCTACGAGAACGAATATAGGCAAAAAGACGAGCAGTGATTACTCAAATTGCACTGTTTTCTCGGGTGTTCAAACTAATAAAGTTATTCTGATGGTTATTTCACTCACAGGTTAGAAAAGATGATAAGTGGCAGCATCCTCCGATGTGTGGTGACTTCTGTCGTACGTCTCGTTCCTGGTGTCCCGGCGTAGCACGGTGCGGATCGGCAGCAGGCAGGTCGGGCGGCGGATGAAAGGCCTCTCGTGATGAGGCTGTCGGTTGCCGTCTCCCAACAGCACGTTGTCAACCTGGCAAGGGTAGACACTTGCCGATCCCGGCTGAGCCCCCAGTTAAGTATCTCCACTGCAGGAAGGTTTCAAGGTAGAGATGCGGTCGCAGGTTCGGACCGCTATGCCATGCAGATCCACCAGGAGGGGTATACGAATGACAGACAGAATGAATTCAATTACATTTATTCCTCGCAGAGCGCAGTTACACGTCTGGAGCTATAGTGAGCTGGCCACTCCTAGCTCCAAGGTTATTTATTAGTTTTTAGTGGGGGAAGATGTCCCGTGGTGGGGGCGCCTTCCGCACTGGTCACGTGGGTCCGGGCCAGCGCCAGGGTGCAGAGGTCGGACGCCGGTCAGGCGTCGTTTGGGGTGAGCTGGCACAAGGGTGCAGGGTCCAAGACCCAGCCAAGGGTGACAGCTCATGCATGTGAGTTGGCGCCGGAGAGCAGAGTCCGGGCGCCGCTTTGGCGCCGCTCAGGCGCCGCCAGGCCTCGTCACCGTCGAGGGCGTCGTCGGGGTGAGCTGGCACAAGGGTGCAGGGTCCAAGACCCAGCCAAGGGTGACAGCTCATGCATGTGAGTTGGCGCCGGGGAGCAGAGTCCGGGCGCCGCTTTGGCGCCGTTCAGGCGCCGCCAGGCCTCGTCGCCGCCGAGGGTGAAAGGCTCGGGCTATTTGCAGTATCAATACTGATATGCCCTTGCTGGCGGTGACTCGTCGTGCCAACATGACTAATGTACTCCGAAGAAGAAAATCAACAACCAGATTATAAGTGGACGTCCTACTGAATGGATAATCGTTCGTAGTCTAGCGGATGACTGAAAGATTGTATGCAATATAAGACGCAGTATATATTCAAATGTAAGGAAGAGCTGAATGTTTGAACTGACAATAGTAAATGTACTGGAGAAATTTAAAGATTCGGAGTGTAGATATTTGATGATTTATAGGTGTGAGCAAGGTGTATATGTGGAGATGTGAACGAACTGTAAATATATTCAGAGAACTGTTAGGATTAGGTTTGTTTTTGTTTTCTAATGGTTAATTGTGCAAAGTTCATTTCTTTATTTTTCATTTCATTACTCGAAGCTTGAAAATGCTTTTTTTAAATTTAATTAAACAGTAAGTTACCTTTATTCAGGTCTACAGTATATGCCGTAGAATCATCGGCCTTAAAGAAATAAATGGAAATTTGTTTTTTCTTGGTAGTGAATTTGATTCATTTCATTCATTCAAAGGTAAAAAAACTGGAACCGTTACTTAAACAGTTTCCCTGATTAATTGAACAAATGCTGAGATGGTCCCATGTATTGTTTATTGACATAAGTGTAGCTTCACCATTAGTGTTCGTTTTGTAGAGTCCAAGGGGAAATGCAGTTATGCAAATAATCGTTTCAATTACTCTGTTGGCAGTAAATCGATCCGTTCACGTTGGGCACGATAAAGAGCCAAAGTTTGTTGATCATTTGCCATTGCACGTAATTTAAGTATTTTGTCGGGCATAATGAAGGCTACTTTTTAGTGAGTTATCTTTAACTAGCTGAGCACCTACGATTACATTGCACAAAAGGAAGAACTGTATACAAGATACAATATAAAAGTACTACGTAATGCAGGACACGGAATATCGACCCCCCCCTCTTCAAAAAAAAATTGTTTCGCCTTGTTCAGTAGGCAGTACTTACTCTCTGAGACTAATGAAATTAGGGAGGTTCTGAATTTTTGAAACAATACAATCACTATTTACTGTGAACGTAGTTACACATCTTTCTGAAAATGTAATTGAAATGTTTATATTCATCAAGGTCTGGATCTGTACGTTGTAGTAGACAATGGTAGGAAATTCCACCTAAAACGTATGATTATAACCACTGAATTCTTTTTGTAAATAGACATATGTGTGGAAGGATTGTTCCACATTGCATTTAGATACACTCTCTAATCCTTACATTTACAAACACTCAACTTGAAACATAAAATCTTGTTATCTTCCCTTCGCTAACTATAACCTCGGTCACACAAAGTTGCTCCAAAATAAACAAACTTATACGTCAAATAGTTGGTTTTGGAAACACGAATAAACAAATGTTGGTTGATAAGCGTTCGTTCCATTAATTTTCAGATAATATTAAAATTAAGTATTTTTATTACAAACCGGTTAATATTACATGCGATAACATATCTGTGGAACCTACCTTCTATTTATAGCAAAATCACGAAATTTGGTGGAGTAGAAAGCACAAATTCTTTTCTAAAATGAAAACCCGTAAGTGTTGTTAAAAATAAAGATATAAATAAAAATAATGCGATGATGTTTGATGGCAACTTCATTCAGATAAATTAAATATTTTATTGTTTTTAATACATATGTAATTATGATGTAATGTAGGATGCTTATCGGAATAGTCGATTTTAAAGCGCACTGATAATGATAATGTACTTTAATTTTCGAAATATGAAGTTTTGTGAGTAATAAACAAACCGAATGTAGCTGCGCTTAGCGATAGCGATAGCGGTGGCAATTAGAGATGCTACATCGATGTCGATGTTTTCAAAACACAGATATTTTTGTAGAAACATGGATGTATTTATTTTTTTTAAAATCGATGTTTTGTGATCGATGTTTTTTTTCTTTTCCTATGTTTTGTGTCTGAATGAAAAATTCCCACGATCATTATACTGGAAAAGTTAAAATACGAAATAATAACTTATGGTAACATTGTTATTCGGTGTTGTACCAAAGAAACTGTTTGTACTACCTTCATCGTCCAAATTCTCTTGCCCGAGATGATCTCCATGCCTTTGTATTTCCTCTTGGGATGTGGTTAACAAAATATGCTGTGAGCGTAGGATTTACACCTTGTTTTCGTACCATTATTCCGCGAATTTATAAACACGAACACTGTCAAATTAAATTTTAATGGACACGAATTTAATGTTAAGGTTACTAATCCTGTATAAAACATCGATATTGAAAAACATTGATGGTTTTTAGTCGATGTATTTTTAACATCGATGTTTTGTTGTCGATGTCGCATCCACTAGAGACAAGGACGTTCGCGCCTACATGCCGGGGCAAGGGGTGGTTTGAGCACGGCTGGCCGGAATGAAATGGTGAGGGCGCATGGGGTGGGGCAGAGCGGAGCGGGGCCGAGGACCTGAGAATTTCTAAGAGATATTACTCAAATAACGCTCACCTGCCAAAGGACCGGAGGCAGTTCCAAAAGCGAAAACAACACAGAGCACAAGAGAAGAGTTTAATTACGAGCGCACATGGGTTCGAATGCGCGGATGAATGTGGAAATGCACTGTTTAAAACAACGACCAGTCAAGTTTCACAACAAATGAAAAGAATCCTGCCTTCCTCGCTCGTGGCGCAGGAACTCCAATTAGCCTCTATTAAGCCCGCTCCTTTTCACACGCTATTGCGTGCAAGGCGGCCCGGAGCAGACGGGGAGGGCGGCGGGCCGCTCCTCTCTTTTTAGTGACCTTTCGCCCTGTGTTTAGCTTAGCAGCATCTGAACTCACGCTATCACGCCGCCGCACAGTGCGGTCGCCCAGGGCTACTCGGACTGCTCCTACGACGACAAATGGGTCAAGAGCTCAGGTTGAACAATATTAACGATCTCAAAATATAATAGTAAATAACAATATTACTAATAATAGCATAAAGTAGTAATATATTTTTATTTACTTCATTTGTTAATTTTAACCATGCAAAATTGTAGCATATTTTAACCATGTAACCCTAACTATAATTTTAACCATGTAACTTCTATTATTTAGGTAACTTCCAAATAGTTTGAGTATATTTCCCCCTACTCCAATTCGTTCTAAAACTTCCACCATCCTTTTTTGATCTATCGTATGCTTTTGATAGGTCTACTGACATTCCAGCTTCCTTTGTCTAAATTTCCATTTATAATTTCTGACAGATTTTTTAGAAGATCTATTATACCTTTATTTTTCTGATATGCATACGATTTTCATCTATTATTTTATATAATAATAATAATAGTAATAATAATAATAATAATAATAATATAATAATAATAATAAGAAGAAGAAGAAGAAGAAGAAGAAGTTCCAAACAAGCTTCAAGACTAACATAAAAAATCTCAGATGTCTTTTGGACTGTGTAGAATATTGTTCGACCAACAAATCCAAACTGATCACGATGGCGGCTAACAATACAAACATTTTTATTTGAGATTTTGGAGGAAATTGCGTCATCTTGTGGATGTTGTGACATACAATCAGAAGGTTGTAACCAAGGAGGCAGAAAAACGACTTAAATACAGGAGTTTGGAAATCGATATCAGCCGAATGTGGGGCGTAAAAAGCACAGATCGACCCGATAGTTATCGGAGCCTGTAATATCTTGTCAAAACTCATTCAAAAGTGTGGCAGGTAAGTGTGAGACGTAGAATTATTGGGAATAGCTCAAATTCTGTGAAAAGTAGTGGCAATGACAATCACTGAATCTACTTCTTAAGAAGATTCATCACGAAACTAATGACCAACGCAGTTTACACCCCGAAACACAAAATAATTAAGTAATATCTTCAAAGACGTGTATGTGAAATGATTTATAGATCTACTAGATCAGATGTGTTGGTACTCAAGAAGAGTAGATTTCGTTAAAGAAAGCTATAGATCCAATATTGAAGGCGTAGGGGAGGTTCCAAACAATTTTGAAGGTTTGCAATTTTGAAACCCTGGAAATGTCAATGAAAATCGGCTACGTCGTAAGTAAGCTTTCCTTAACTGACACCGACAAAAAAGAATTTGAAACGAAAATAAATAGAAAACTTTGTTTAAATATTGACAGTGAAATCATTCGCAGAATGCAGATGAATTCTCTTCAAAATCACAGGACTTCCAATCGGGCCAAATCAGTTGATAAATATTATTTTTGACAAAAATCCTATGAAACACGTAGGCCTCTAGTGTTCATCACGGATAGAAGGCTAAACCAGCAGACGAACGCACATATGTTTTAAAAAAGGTTTTTTCGGTATTAACGAATCACAAAACGTAGACTCACTTTGTATTAGAGAATATAATTTACTATGTAAAGGAGCGAGGAAATTCTTCATTTACGATTTTACAGAGTCACAAAATGAGTTGTTCTGTCAAAAAAACCTCAATTCGGCGCTGTGGAACTTTATAAGATGTACTTGTACGTGAATGTAGAAACCACAATGGTTTTCAAAACACGCCTTAAGAAGTTTCATTTCTTATTTCCAGTCAAAACCTAGTATCGTATCTCATTGACGTTGTTGCCAACATTTTGTCAAGTATATAGCTTTCAACAAGTATCGTATATTTACATTTCGTTGTACACTTTAGTTGTCGAGTCAGCGGTGAATGATGTTTTGGAACGCTGAATCGATTTCCAGTTTCGGTCTGACCTCTTTTCGTTTTGGCTGTTACTGCGCAATAAATCAGATTTATGTCGCCAGAATTCACTTTTATTTTCTTGGTTGACGCTGGGCAGATATCGGTGTAGGCTACGTAAGGCCACCTTGGAACGACGATCTGAAAAGCCATTCACATCTGGTAATTGTAGAGTGCGGTTTAAGATAGTATTTTAATCTTTATTGTCACGTGATGCCTATCAGATGTACCATACATGATCAATTTTGTATGTAACATAAGGTGTCCATATAATTCCATTAAATATTTTTTCTTACCCAGAAACAATATAACGAACAAAAAAGTGTGCTGCAACATATTTGCAAAGACTTCACCTAACTATTTAATTTTTAATTTCTTTCGTCTAGGCTAGAAATTCATTATTACCCCACAATCTTCCCTGGTGCTATCTCTCGGCCTCTTATCAGACATTTTCTCACAATTTCTCAACTTTTCGGTGCATTAAGAGTAGAGTTTATATACGACTTTAAGAATATTATAGAAGATTAAATCACAGTCCTACCTGTAGATTTTCAGCGACAACCACCGGAGGAATTGTTCTTGGGAAAATGTTTTTTGAACGCTTCTGAAAATGCACAATTTTGAGCCTTGTTTCAAAGAAAAAATTTCGGTTTTTGAAAAACTTCTTCCAAAAACCATTTAAAGCACTTGCACTCACAAACGCAATGATGAATACAAGTAGCCAGCGGTGCAAATTATAACGACGTGAGTTATTAAAAGAATACATTAGTGTAACTTTACAAAAATGATAAAAACGCATCAAAAAGGCATTTCTGTCATGTAATTCGGTGCCAAATATTTTAAGAAAAAATAGAGAGAGAGTGAGAGAAATAAAGAGAATTGAGAAAAATATAGAGAGAATGTGGTGCCAGTGTTTCTGAAAAATGTACAATTTGGAGCTCATTTTCACAGAAAAACTTTAGGTTCCAGATAAAATTCTTAAGAAATCATTTGAAGCATTTGTTCATACCAGTAGAACAATATTTTAAAAAAACGTAATGTAAATATCAACGCGATAGATGCATTAAACTAGATGTACTACCGAAGCACATTCTTTCTCACACCTTTGAGAATGGTTACGTAATAATATAATATTGCAATTTTGGCTCTGCTAAACACGTCAGTCATCACTTATAAAAGTTCAAATAATTTCAAACGAAGCACCTATGGTGCATATCTGAAATTATTTCGAAAGTCCTGAACAGTAGTAATGTCTCCCACAAAAGAAACAAACATGAATAAATCACAACTGTTGCAATATTTCCAGCACATTCTACAATATGCAAGGACAATTTCACACATGAATTAAACGACCAGAACTAAAGGCCATCCAATACATTGCTTTGTGACTCCATTAAAATCAAGTTACAAATCTATCGCCTCTAATCATTTATATATTATATCGGGAACACAATAGAAACGTGTGTACGAAATTAATTCTTTTAAAGTAAATACGTAATTCAAATTCAACATTTAGCATCGTCTCAATGGGTGCGGTATGTGAAATATATTCTATCTATAAGAGATGTATTTACAGTGTCATTATGAATGTTCTTCTTACTCTTTTTTATTCAGTATTACCTGTATATACAATATTCTGTCGAGTATAATATAATTGATTTAACCAATTTATTGTGCTTAGAGACATTGCAACATTATTATATAAATGAAGACTCGTTATCGTTCCATTGAAAACATTATTGCACTTTTGCAATTTTCAAATTTTCAGATATTTCCTCGAAACTGGGATCTGCATAATTTTTTAAGCGTTGTTAACTCTATCCGACTACCAAGTTTAACCCAAAAATATGGAGCCAAAAATTTCAAAATGCCCTTGAGGCTTCATGTAGAGTACTCTCTAAAATAAAAATATTCATTTCAAATTTATAAGGCCGCGGTATCAGTTAGATCGAAAAAGGAATATAAATGTTGGTGAAAATTCTGGTTACGGTTTAGCTGATAGCATTGTTTACATAAGGACAAACTGACGGACGGGCAGCCGGATATTTTGACGTAACTGATTTTTCGGTGTCAAGGGCCCACAAAAAGTGGATTTTGACTGCACAACGAGTTTGAGGAAATAATTTACTACATGTATGATGAATTATCCCCTTCTTCGGTAAACTCTAATCTACAATCAAACTTTTCGGCCAAAAATCGCCATTTTTCACTGTAGCATTACATCACTTTCAATATACTACTCTACTATACATATATTACGTAGTTTGTAATATGTATCAAGTATGAATAGTAGAGTAGTATATTGAAAGTGATGTGGGTGTGTATATATATAAGCGCTCTAGGATTTTTACTAATGTTTTGCCTTACTACGTACTTACGTAGTAAAAATATACGGAGGTGACGAAAGGCTTGGGATAGCAATAAGTGATATACAAATGACAGCAGTAACATGTACAAAAGGTATAAAAGGGTAGTGCATTAGCAGAGCTTTTATTTGTACTCAGGTGATTCATGTGAAGAAGTTTCTCACGTGATTATGGCGGCACGACAGGAATTAAGAGACCTTAAACACGGAATGGTAATTGGAACTTGACATATGGGACATTACATTTCGGAAATCGTTAGGAAATTCAATATTTTGAGATCCATGGTCTCAAGAGTGTCCGAGAATACATAATTTCGACAACGCTGTGGCCGATGCCCTTCATTTGGTGACCGAGAGCAACGGCGTTTGCGTTGAGTGTTCAGTGCTGCCAGTCAAGCAACACGGCGTTTTATAACTGCAGAAATCGATGTAGAACGTACGACGAAAATAACCGTTAGGACAGTTCGCCATAATTTGGCTTTAATGGATTACGACAGCAGAGGACCGACTCGAATGCCTTTGCCAACAGCACAGCATCGATTGCAGCGCCTTTCATGTCGATCGAGACGAGTGGAACCACCCTGGACGCTCAGCTACATGAGTCCTGATTTCAGTTGGTAAGAGCTGGTAGTAAGGTGCGAGTGTTGCGCAGATTCCACGAAACCTGGACCCAACTTGTCAAGAGTCATAATGGATCCATCTTCTGGCTCCATTATGGTGTGGACTGATTTTACATTGAAGGGGCGGGTCCTCTGGACCAACTGAATGTATCCTTGACTGAAAGTAATTAGGATCAGCTACTGGGAGACCATTTGCAGATATTCATGGACTTCATGTTCCCAATCAAGGATGGATTTTTTGTGGATGACAATGCGCCATGTCACCGGACCACAATCGTTCCTGATTGGTTTGAAGTACCTTCTCGATAATTCCAGTTAAAGATTTGGCCACCTACATTGCTTGACATGAATTCCATCGAATATTTACGGAACATAATCGAGAGGTCGGTTTGTGCACAAAATCTTGCACCGGCAACATTTTCGCAATTATGGACGGCTACTGAAGCAGTAAGGCTTAATATTTCTGCAGGGGACTTCCAACGACTTGTTGAGTCCATGCCACGTCGAATTGTTGCACTTCACCGAGCAAAAGGAGATCCTACATGATATTAGGAGGTACATCATGGCTTTTGTCACCTCAGTGTAATATAATGATACTGCGGAAATCGGCTGTTTTGTGAGATCTTGGTTTCGGAGAAATGGATTATCTCGTTCCAATACGTAGAAATTTATCAATAATGTTGTGTTGTCAGAATCCACGTTTAGAGTTCTGATAATGAAAAATTGCTTGATGACAAATCATGTGTCTGTGGCAACGTGGTCTGTGATGACAAGTCACGTGACTATGTGGCAAACATGCGTAATGCGTTCGAAATTGAACGATTTTCTTCAAAATTGAAATTCCGCAGCCGATCTGCACAAACTCGAGGCCATGTGAGTTTTAAATGTATATTTTGATTTTTGGGTGTGGTTTTCACGAAGCCTCAACATATTCATACTTTTATGAAAAATCGCTAAAATGTGGCTTTTTATTAATTATAATAAAATAATTATAATTATAATATATTAATTATAAATTATATTATATATAATATATACTTATAATATATATAATATATACTTATAATATATTGAAATATACCTTTCTCACGTCTCATCAAGAATGTGGCTGTAATTATGTCCTGTTCCAAATTTATTAAGATTTGGGCGCCGGAAACAGGTTACATGAATTACTACCAAAGTTTTTCTATCTGATTTTAACAAAATTATATAAAAATCCAGCTAGCTTGGGTCGATGGGTCCGGATACAAATACTCGCTATCGCCTCGATAGCCGATTTCCTGATCTGCCAACTATACAGGATGGCGTGGAATCTGAAATGTAATAATTATGCTTCCAACTAATTAAAAATTATGATTGACAAATGAAACTCTTTTCATTTCCAAAGAACAAAATTCAACAATTTATTTAACTTTAAATTGAAACAATTAATTTGATGGTCATGACCCGTTTTTGAATAAATTATCTCTTTATACTGCAGTATTTTTTTACCGTTTTTGCATGCCAACGCTCCGTGGTCGCTTCTCACTTGGCCGTTGTTAATTCCAAGTTCCACTTCTTTCTTCGGTCTTGCGCCGCTGCTGACACGTCCAGTCCACACTGCCTAAACTATTTGTTAGTTCTTGTCCGACGCTCCCGGTTCCTAATCTCTCCCACCGGTTATGTAAACTATTGAAGTCCAACTGCAATGTCCGAAAATCTGAACAAGTCCTCCGCGAAATCACTTCTGGTAAATTATTTCAAAGTCCGAAAACAAACTATCACTTCTCTCACAAGAAAAATACAAGTCTCACTTTCCCACTATATTGTCTACAAACGATCTTTACGCTACGGCACCCAGAGTCAGAATGTACGATCTTCACTCCACGACACCCCGAGTCAGAATGTTCTATTTAATGCCTTCTTGAACCCTTTATGGCTCGGTAAGCGTCCATCCTTCTATTATTTTCAAAACACGGCGGCAACATTAGACTATCTAATCTTTAATAGCCAACCCGTGCGTCTCTTACAAATCCGAGTAGCCGCGACCTCCGTCAGTCATTCGTTTCTGCACCAATTACCTCTTATGTTCTTCAGCCATCTAGCCGGCGTCCTGACGTCATCAAGGCCCGTGTATAGTTTGTTGACCTTGCCAACCTCTGCGCTTACGTTGCTAAGGCCGCATACCGCCATATTGAATCCCCATTTATCTACCCCATGTATAGCTAACATCATTAAAATAAAATCTATCATATTCTGGTATATCACAATATATATAATATATACTTATAATATATATATAAAATATAATTATTAAATATAATAAATATAAGGTTTATTAATTATGCTTTAAAATATCAGATCTCATTTTCGTTGAAATAACTAGATTTTCGAAAATCGCCAAATTTCATTTCTTCGGCGTCTTCTTAGAAAGGCAATATTGGAGATAGATTTTTTACTTAATGAAGTATGTTTTCCAAAGATATATTCTTAAATAAATTAATGTACAATTTTTCGAGAATATGATTAGTTTTGACATAATTTTGTGTGAAATTCAAGACATTTTAAACAATTATTTTTTTGACATTGCCCCAATTTTTTTCTTTAAGTTTTGCCCGAATAAAGGCAAATGCTGTTTAATTCTAAATAATCCGTAACAAATATTGTATCTGAGCCTCTGGGTCAATGACTCCCAACTCGATCAGGTTTTCTATCCAGTTTCCGTGATCCATCGAGCAAATGCTAAGATGTTTCCTTGTTTTACTTCTGGACCTAGATGTAGCTTCACCGTTAGTGTCGTTTTTCTAGAGCTCTCCTTTTGCTACTTGTGGTAGGAGTAAAGGCAGGGGTTTGGGTTGCTATTTTGTAAGCAGTGCTATAATATCAAATCTATAGTTCATTGATTGGTGCAAATAAGTTTTCTACAACGTGGAGCGAACATTTCTTGTTTTCAATTGTCGCTCACGTCGTATTGTTGGTACTTTTGTTCAGCATTATTGTTCTTTCGACGAAAATAAATCAAAAGCAGTAGTACTTAAAACAGAATGGATTTGGAATTTGGAGTGACGCCAATAAGTAGCGCTGGAAAGAGGATGGGGCAACACCGAAACACTAGCCTAGAATAAAGACATTACAAAACTAAGTGGTGCGAGAAAGTCTGTGCCATTCTGTAGCACCACCACTTTATTCGTTGGGCGCTGTCGTAGCTTTAATTTACATTCGGCGCTTAGCGTCCGCGACCCGCCAGAACGCCCCGTGGCAGGCGAGGGCGCCACTGCCGCCGGAACAAACGAACCCCCTCCGCCCCCGCGCACCGCGTCCTCTTTAATTCGCTTTCCCCGGAGTCGTCGATGGAGGCGAGTCTGCAATCAATACTCCTAGCGCCGCTAGGGCTAGGCAACGCAATAAATGCCGTGGCAGCCAATATGCAAATTTCTGAAACGCAGATATTTTCGCGCTCCCCGCCCGCCCTCCCTCCCTCGCAACCGCGCGAGCGCACTCGAGCGGAAACGTTTTTAACTTCCCAACTCGAGTTCATTCGGGTGGCTGCGCTGGCCGGGGGAGGGGGAGGCGCGGAGAGGCCGCTGAGGCGGAGGTGGAGGTAGTGGAGGCGGTGTGGATTTGGCCGAGTGTGAATGACGTTTAGGGATCGTAGGGAAATGCTAATGGTGAAGATAGGCCTTTGATATTTTCATTACGTGTAAGAGAGTTCAGGAATATTTATTCTAGTAAACACAATGTTTATTCAGGAGAATACATGGTTGTACGTACGTGTCGTTTCTTATTGTGGTCACTTCTATATTTCGAATTTCTAGAGAGTGAAAATCTGTTTCGAGTGTTTTGGTTCCTGATTTCGAATCCCACTACATTTCCGATGT